>JAQZBX010025456.1:0-29526 GCA_029593785.1 Cabassous unicinctus
CCCACTTTTAAATTAAGTTAATACCAAACTTATTAACCAAAATGGAGACTAGAAAGCAATGCAATAATATCTTCAAAGTGCTAAGTAAAAATAATTTTCAACATAGATATCTCTACCCAACTGAATCATTTAAATATGAGGGAAAAATAAAGATGTTTTTCTGATAAACATATAATTTTAAAAATAGCCATGTCCTGAAAGAGATACTAAAGGATGTCCTTCAGTAAGATGGAAACTGAATATAGAAGTAAGAGTGGGATGCAAGAAACAATGCTAATTACCTCCCTGCCCCATGGTATAATATTCTTGAACTCGAATGCACTTAAAATTAATCTCAAAATATATAAAGCAAAAGTGTGACAGGATTATGAGGATAAGAGGTGCCATGGAAAGCACATCAGATTACAAGTCAGAAGAATTTTGTTGTGGCCTCAGGTCTGACACTTTCTTGCTTCAGTACAAACAAACTCTACTCTGGCTCATCAGTTTGTGACCTTGTGGCATAATTAGAATATTGGCTCTGGATTATGACAGATTATGGATTATGTTCAAATCCTACTTCTGTTGTTAACTAGCGTTTTGATCTTGAGTAAATTACTTAGCCTCTTGAAGCCTCAATTTCCACACCTGAGCAAAATTTCCACACCTGAGCAAAGATGGAAGGCCAATGCAGAGACTTTCCTCTAGATGCTCACTTTTGAATCGAAATTTCACAATGGCATGCCTAATTGGCAGTAACTAATTTATGTGCCTGACTCCTAGCTGCAAGAGAGATTGGGAATTTGCATTCTGTCTCCTATGTTGGAATGGTGACATTTTGGAAATTTCTCCATATATAGGAAGGATACTCAAGATAATAGGCAGCCATGAATAGGACAAGTGCCCACTACAATAATACCAATTTCCAGAATTTGAACTCTCTCCTTTGTTTGGGGAATTCACCATTTTGTGAGTCTAGGTAGGTGGAGGACCTTCATCCCACAGCAGGAGCCAAAAAAGGACCAGGTATTGGTTTGCTTGAAATCTTGACAGCTAGAGCATGGACATGAGGTTTAAATTCAGTCAACCAGATGCTCTTGTCCTGGACTTTATGACTGTAAGAGTGACACAAAGAAGAAGGGGCAATTGGGTGGTCATTCCAGTGCAGCTGTGATGGCTCTGACAGCCAGTATCCAATGTCCAATAGCACTAATGACATGGTGGTGAGTGTCTGGAGGCTGTGGCTGCAATGTCTGTGTTCTAACCGGACTTTTCCCATGGGATGATCTGATGGTCTTCTTGGCTGCTTTGTCTCCTTGGTTCCTGTAATTTCCTGAGTCTGGTGCATCAGCAATTTTGAAGATTCCATGAGTTATCTTTCTGCTTAAAACATTCCTTTTATGTTTACTCTAACAAAGGTGGATTCTGTTCTTTGCACCCAAGTGTCCTGCCTGGCACACCCTCATCCTGTGAGATAATGTATATAGTGCTTGGCACAATGTCTACTGTATGGTAAGAACTCAAAAATGTTAGCTCCTATTACAATGATGAACATCTGTTTTCTGATCTGAAAATGGGAGCACCTTACCTTAGAGGATGTTTGTAAGGATTAAATGAGAACTGCGTATAATAAACGACTCTGAGAACGATCAAGCACCTTACACATGTAAGGCAGTATTATTTTCTCCTATCACAAGCACCACCCTTAGGAACATAATATAATGTTTGGAGTTCCAGAAGAAAAGGAACAACTCATTTAAACTGTAAGACAACAGATGAAACATGTAAGAAATAAAAAATCCTTTGTTCATTTGACCATTATGTATTGAAAGATTATTATAAATGCATCATTACATTAGCTAAGTGGGATAAATGACAGCCAAGAATAATTTTTTTCTGGCCTTATCACCTATTTTGACAAGTTGGTTATTCCAGCATTCAATTACCCTCAATGTGCAATTGAGATGTTTGAATTTCAGCTGTAATATGGCTTTTTGAATATATTCATCTTAGGCTCCAGATAAGGCTGGCTCAGAGTTCTCTAAAGTTAATCTCAGTTAAAAACACTCAAGGGGAGCAGATGCAGCTCAATAGCTGAGTGCCTGCTTCCCATGTATGAAGTCCTGTGTTTGATCCCTGATACCTCCTAAAAACAAACAAACAAACAAACAAACAAACAACAGAACACTCAAGCAATCTCATTGCCAGAGCCTCATGTGATTAGAATGTACAGTTGATATACCAGAGTTTTTTGTTTCTTTTTTTCTCTATCATCCTTATGTCATAGCTCCAGTTAATATTTATGTGTGCACTTGAAATTTCCTTTTTCTAGCCTTTGGAATGGAGAGTGATGGCTGGAGGAATCTGAGTCTTTTGGGCTCAGTCAGTAGTGTGCTGGTAAGCCTGCTCTCCTGGGGGAATAAAAAACCCTGATTTGTAGCATTTGTCAGTTCCCGAGGTATAAGTATTTCCACTACGGCTCATTTCAAGCTTCCAATGTGGAATCATGGAACATGTTGTTGGGAAGAGATGGGCATCATCAGCTCTTGCTAGCTGGAGGCAGCTGGATCCAGAAACATGCCACTGGCAGTTGGCATCTTAAATGTTTAATCTTAAAGATTGTATCATTTTCACATGTTTAAAGATATAGTGCCAAAAAAAGCAGATTCCTAATTAAAAAGTTTTGTCCCAAGGAAACCTTCAAGCTTATTGTCCCTCTGAACTGCTTAAGAATCTGATAATTGAAATGAAAAGAATGTACAGGCAGCTTTTTCAATGCTAGAATGAAGAAGGTGGGAGACCCCTGTCCAGGGTAGGAACCCTTTCTGTGAGTTCATGTGTGAAGGGGCCTTTCCTGACTATATAGCACATAGATACGGGGCTTTGCCGTTTTCTTCATTTGATTCTCCACTCTAGAGAGGAGGAAGTCAAGCTCATCAAATGGAGAAATCCAGATTTGATTCTTCTGATTCCAAGTCTGAGACTTTCCCATGGCAGTCAGAGCCTTCCCTGATTTTCCCCGTTGCAAGCCAGCTAGCACAGGATGTTTTCTTTTCCCTACCAGGAAGCTGCTTGTTCTATAATCCCTTTCTCTCTTTCACAAGGGGAAGTTCCCTTGGCTTAGATGGACTTGCTATTTTCAGTGTCTCCTTGGGTCATATCCAATCTGCCAAAGCCCTTCTCCTCTTACAGAGTGACTGACTAACCACTTGCAGGCCTCTGCTGGGAGTTGTGACGTGTCCTCTGTCACAGCAATGCCGGAGGGATGAGTGCTTGAGAGCTGCCGAGGAAACTTTAAGACTCATCCCTAGAGATTACATGCACTGGTTCAAGACACACTGCCATCCAGTGATAACATTTATCCACTGTGTTATTGGTGCTTACTGATACAGTTTATTGATACCAATGATTATCATACTGAGATAACCCAGAATCTTACCTCATTTAGCTTTAGAAGCAGCCACAGCCACAGCAGTCACTCAACAGTTACATGCAAGAAGGGGAAAATCCTGACTGCATGGGAATCTTGAAAAGGTTAAATAGCATTAAATGAATACATTTGTTCATTAACCAACTATTTCCTTTGCACCTACCATGTTCATGGTTCTATTGTAAGGCTTAAAGGCTCTAATGGTGAAATGATTGTCTTTGCAGTCCTCATACTTTTGCATAGTGCCAAGGCAGACATACACACCGATGATTGTGATTGAATGTGACACGTACTAAAGTATATACAAGTGCAAGCATGGAGGAGGAGGTGTATAACTCTGCCCTAGGGAAGGAAAGAACCTTAACACAGGTTTAAAGCTGGAGCTAGGACTTGAAGGATGATAAAGACAATAATTATATAGTGCTTACTTACTATGTAACTTACCTGTCCTATTCTAAGTATCTTCTATATATTAACTCATTTAATCTTATACAAACCCTATGAGGTTGGTACCATCATCATCATCCCCATAGGAAATTGAGTCACAGAGAAGTTAAATAACTTGCACAGTGTCACACAGCTAGGAAAACATGGAGCTGGGATTTGAACCCATGCCATGTGTTTTAGTTTGCTAGACTGCTGAAAGCAGTTACCATGAAATGCACTGACTTTAACTATGGGAATTTATTAGCTTACAACCTTTCAGTTTTGAGGCTGTGAAAATGTCCAAATCAGGCATCATCAAGACAATGCTTTCTTCCTGAAGACCAGCTGCTGGGGATCCTGGACTCCTTGTCACATGTCAAGGCACATGGCAGTGTCTGCTGATCTCTCTCTTCTCTTCTGGGTTTCATTGATTTTAGCTTATTGCTTCCTTGGCTTTCTCTTTCTGTATTCATCCTGTTTATAAAGGATCCAGTAAAAAGATTAAGACTCACCCTGGGCCATGCCTTAACTGAAGTAACTTTATAAAAAAGATCTTACTTATAGTAGGTTTATACCCACAGGAACGGATTAGCTTTAAGAACATGATTTTCTGGGGTATATACAGCCCCAAACCACCACACCACATAACTTCTGAGTCCATTCTCTTAAACACTGTACTATACTACTATGACTTGCTGGGATTATGGGGATGGGGAAGTGTGAAGGTGGGGAGAGGACAATCCAGGCTGAGGAATAGTATGGCAAAGGCTCAAGGATGACATAAAATATGGCATTTTTGTGATTTTTGTTTTGGATTTCTGTAGGAAAGCAATATAGAGGCACTGATCATACATGCATCATTTTCTTTTATCACAGAAGTTTTTCTAGAGAATATATGGAAAGTTATTTATCAACATCATTTCTTGAAATTAGAGTGTTTTCAAATGGCTTATGTTCAACTAGTCATCCTGCTGAGTTGTTGGCTGTGGATATTTTAAATACATCTATGGTGGTTTGAAGCTGTATGTACCCCAGAAAAAGACATGTTCTTAAACCTAATCCATTCCTTAAATTAAATCCATTGTAAGTAGGTCTTTTTAATGAGGTTACTTCAGTTAAGGTGTAGCCCACCTCAGTCAGTATGGATCTTAATCATATTACTGGAGTCCTTTATAAGTGGAATGAATTCAGACAGAGGGAGAGAAAGCCACAGGGAACAGTCAGAAGCTGAAATTTAACAGAACCCAGAAGAGAAGAGAGAGGCCAGGAGAGGCTGCCATGTGCATTGCCATGGGACAGAGGAGTCCAGGATCCCCAGCAGCCGGTCTTCAGAAAGAAAGCATTGTCTTGATGATGCCTTGATTTGGACTTTCTTTTAGTCTCAAAACCATGAGCAAATAAATTGTCATTGTTTAACCCAACCCATTTCATGGTATTTGCTTGAGCAGCCCAGGAAACTAAAACAGATTTATCCCCAGAGGAAGGACTACAAATTTCTTGATTTCCCATGATTCATGGACTTGATTTATTCTAATGATACATGAGACCAAAATCACAGGATTTATTCTCACAGAGGACAACTAGCATTTCCAGGAAGAAATTCTTTGGTAAGGCCACAGAGTGTACCAATACACAGAGTGTATTCCTGATCATTGCTAAAGCTCTTGTCAGTGGTGGCTATTGGTCACCAAGTGAGTCCCTGTGCATGACTTCACCTCAGGTAGGTGACAAGGATCTGATGTATGTGCATTCATGGCAAAAGCAAAGTGTGTGCACCATACAAAAAAATGGATCAATGAACTAAATATAAGAGCTAAAACCATAAAACTCTTAGAAGAAAACATAGAAGTAAGTCTTCATGACCTTAGATTTGGCAGTGGATTCTTCAATATGACACCAAAAGATGAGTAACAAAAGAAATAATAGGTAAATTGTACTTCATCAAGATTAAAAAAAAAAAGAAAATTTTTGTGCATCAAAAGACACCATCATGAACGTGAAAAAACAACCTACAGAATGGGGGGAAATAGTTGCAAGTCATATATCTAATAAGGGATTAGTATCTAAAATATATAAAGAACTCCTACTCAACAGTATAAAAGACAACGCAATTAAAAAATGGGCAAAAGACTTGAATAGACATTTTCTAAAGAAGATATACAAATGGCTAACAAGCACATGCAAAGATGGGCCCTGTGTTGTAGGAGTAAAGATCTTTGTATAGATAGGTGTGGCAAGGATGAGTGACACCAGAGGTGTATGGAAGAAAAGTTTATTAGTGCTCACAGGTCCTAGGACAGAGAGGAGTGGCAGGCTGTCAGGGTCACATGGGGAAACATGTCAGGAGCATGTGCCCAACCAAGCAGGCAGGGAACAAAAGTTTACTGGGGACCTGGGGACTGGGCCTTTATAATGTTACATGGGTAGAGAGTGGTGATAACTAAACTGTAAATAAACAATAATACAAACAAAAGCTTAATATGTGAAAAAGATTTACAGGTAGGCATAGGGCTCTGAATTTTTGATCTCAACTATTGTGTCTTTCGTTCCCATGAGCTCTGTTGCTTTTCTGTTCAAGATTTCAAATTCTTCTTTGCATTTGCTTAATGTCTTCTTGATGTCATTTATCTCTTTAACTATATTGTCTTTCAACTCATTAATTTGATTTTGGAAATTTGTGCTTATCTCGCTGATTAGTTCTCTCAAATTCTGCACTTCTGGGACTTTGATGTATTCCTTTTCTTGTGCCATGTCTTCTATTTTCTTAGTATGGCTCATAATTTTTTGCTGGTGTTTAGGCTTCTGGTTAGGATGTAGTTTACTCAGATGCTCAATCTCTTTCTCTTTTATAGGGATTTAGTGGCAGGAGGTTATGAGTTACCACAGCTCTTTGATTTTTGGCTCAATCTGGATTGTTAGGATTGTCCTGCTGGTTGCTCAAAACTAGGCACTGGACCCAGTAATTGGTTGTAGAATCGCTTCCTAGGGCCTTGGGCAGGGAGGCTATAGAGGCCAGGAAGAGCCTCTCCTACTTATTTTTAATTTTCTTTCGTGCACTTCCTTGGTCTGCCAGGAGATGGTGCTCTTTGGCAGCTCTCAATTCAATGCCTGGTTGGAGTGTATTTGTTGCAACACGGACCAGATCAATGTGATAGAGCTTCCTGTCTGGAGGCTAGGAGCCTTGTAATTCAAACTTTCTCTGAGACAGTTCTCCAGCCTTCTCTGGCAGCCCCCTCCCTTTTCCCAGCTAGGAAATATTTCCACTCCCCTCTGAGTCCTCAACAATCAGTCCCTGTTAGTACAGAAGGAGATTGGGAAGGTTGTATATCTTTAGCCCCTTGCAGGCTCCAAGGCAAACAATGGCGCAGCCCCACCCAGCCTGGAAGGGCCCTTGGGACACAGCAGACCAAATTTGGGAGTCAAAAGCTGAGTTACCCTTAGGCTGTGTCCCTCCTCTTTCCTGTTTCCTGTGGAGACCTCAACAATTAGTCCCAGCTAGAAGAGAGGGAGATTGCAAGAGTTGGATTTCTCCAGTCCTTCACTGGCTCCCAGGGCAAACCACTGTGTGGTCTCACCTGGCCTGGATGGGCTTGTGGGGCACAGCAGACCAAATTTGTGGGTCAGAAGCTGAGTCAGCCTTAGGCTGTATCCTTCTCTCTTTCCTTTCCTGGGGTTGTAGATCCCTGGAGCCCCCTTTGTCTGTAGTCGCAGGCCCAGAGGCCTGAGAATTCTAAAGAGTCTTTAGTGTGGGGGAGGGTGGCGGCAGCAGCAGCCCCTGCTGCTGGTTCCAACTCATGGTTCTGTTGTCGTGATTTCCCTCTTTTGTCCCTCTCTCCTCTGGGTGGTGTGCAGCCTTCACCTGCTGTCCTAAACCCTAGAAGATCTTTTTTGGGGCTGTTTCAGCCTGTCCTCTATTTTTCTGGAGAAAAGATTCCTGTGTCTTACTAGTCCACCATCTTCCTGGAAGTCCTGAATTTTTAAAAATAATAATTCAAATCAAAATGAACACGGGTTAAGGAAAAACTTATAATTTTCCAAAGATTTTGATACAATTTTTTTTAAAAAACTTTTTTTCACAGGGGCTCCAATCCAGGAAGGACATGGGGAAGAGAGAGAGAAGCTGTTTCTCTTCTATAAGCAGGTGTCGGTGTGGTCACTGAGGGACCAAATGACAGGGTCAAAGGTGCTGAGACATTTTGACAATGCAAAAGACCTTTATGTTACTACTGACCTTGGAAATACTGAGGCAACATGGAAGAGTGAAAAGTCTCTATTTTAATTCACTACAGTAATATGATAGTATGATATCCAGAATAGATAAATCCATAGAGAGATAAAGGAGATTCGTGGTTGCCAAGTGGCTCCAGGGAGGAGGGAATGGAAAAGAATTACTTAATGGGTGCGGGGTTTTATTTAGGTATGAGGAAAATGTTTTGGAACTACAAGGAGTTTATGTTTGCATTACATTGTGAATGTACTAAATAAATGCCACTAAATTATTCACTTAAAAATGATTAATTTTATGTTATGTGAATTTCACCTCAATAAAACAAAACCAGAAATGAATTGGTATAGAATTTGGCACCTAAATAGAGGATAACCTGGCCAATTCCATATTTCTTGGGTAAATTTCTGCCCCAGATATACTGGATGGTATGTGTATTAGTCAGGGTTCTCTAGGGAAACAGACTTGACAGGAGATATCTCTAAATAGTATGAGATTTTATAAAATTCTCTCATGCGATCTTGGGGATGCACAAGTCCAAATTCCACAGGCAGGCTGCAAACCAGGGGCTCCGCTGAAGGTCCTTGGTGATTTCCCAGGAGACGCTGGCTGTCCGAAATTGAACTGGAAATTCTCTCTGAATGCTGAAATCATTTCCCCTTTTAAGTTATTCAACGACTGGATAAACATCACTCATTGCTGATGGAATCTCTTTGGTTGGTTGTGGATATAATCAGCCATCTATGCAGTAAACTCACTGATGACTAAAGTCCATATATGTCCTTGTATTACAATTAGCCCAGTGCTTGCTTGACCACACAACTGGGCACAATTACCTGGCTGAGTTGACACGTTAGCCTAACCACCACAATAGGTCATTCATTCATTTATTCATTCAGCCTTTTCCAAGTTCCTGCTTTGATAATAGCTAATTATAACAGTTAATATTTAATAAAGAGCTTACTATGTGACAGACACTGTGCTAAACACCTTAAAATTATTACCACATTTAATCCTCACAATAACCCCATGAAGTAAGGATATTATTATCCCCAGATGAGAAAAATGGAAGGATTAGGAGACTTGCTCCATAACATATAGCTGGTTGAGCTGGCAGAGCTTCATTTCTATCCCAGCAGCCTTAGTCAAGAGCCTGTGCCATCATTGCCTTATGAATGAGATTCTGTAGTAGGCATGGTTAAGGATGCAGTCAACGAACTGTAATTAAGGCAGAATGAAACAGGTGTAGAGCAGTGGTTGCCAGCCTTTTCTTCCCTGACACACATGCCAACTGGTATGCATGCACGGGATGCACTCACCCAGACAACACTGGCATTCTGCATAATTCCACTCCTTTCATTCCTTCTCCCCAACCCAGAAAGCATATTGGCATGCAAGTGAGTAAGAGTGACATTATTATAGGGGTGACAATGTATCAGTGCTAAGTTATGAATGTGATAAATCCTTTGCAAATGTTTCTGCTATAGGAAGGTCGTGGGTATAAATCTCAGAACACAACTTAAGATATCCAAGAAATATGACATTTCTCTTAATACTATATACCAACTTCATTTTGGCTCTGGACTCTCAGCCTTTTGGTCTGGCAAGAAAGTCAGCTCTATCATTCTGGACATAACACTCTTGCCCCACCTCCTCCCCCTTGAGGTTGTGCCAAGATTCAGGGGTCTTAATGCAGGGCCATCATGTTGTGTTAGACAGCTATCTTTACTGGTTCCACTGAGACGGCTGCTCTCTTTAGCCCTTGAGGGCCAGAAACCTAAGGGAAGGCTGGGAGCCTGGGTCCCAGAACCCTGCTTCCTCTTGCAGATACCTTGCCTTGTCCTGTAAGAATCTGCCTCAGACCTGTCTCTTCTCCCTGGTCTAGGGCTGTTTCTTTTTCTCAGAGGGGAATTCTCTCCTCACTTTCTAAGACACTCTCCTTTCAGTTCTCCTCAATGGGTTTTGATCTTTGGAAGAAAAAGAAAGCCAGGAAGTAAAGTAAATTTTCTGTTCTTGTTCTTGCTACAAAATCTCTTGCAAGGCAAGTAAGCGAGAATCTGCTCGAATTGGGGGAAGAAAATAGTAATAAAAAAATAACTGGTCATTAGAGTTGCCTTTATCTAGAAACAGATACTCTTCCTTTATCTTTCTTATCCTCCCTCCCCTTCTCCTTCTCCCTTTTCTTCTCTTCCTTCTTTACAATATGAAAATATCTTTGTTTGTATTTATAAAATATGCCGTTGAATAAGTTAACAGTAAAGACAATGACAGGTTGATACTTTTTTTTTTTCAGATTTTTTTACTATGCAAAAGTTTAACAACATACAAGAAATATTTGAGTGCTTACCAAGCCTTGTAAGCTCTGATATGGAGACTGGATCTTATTCAAAGTGTCAACCCATTGGAGAGTTTACAGGGTAATAACGTGATCTTCTTTACATGTTTAAAAGATCCCACTGACTGTTCCTTGGAGAGATGGATATTCTTGGAAGGGCCAGCTGACAGGGCTAGCGACGGACTAGATACGGAGATAAGGCTTGAACAACTGTGCGGATGGTGGTGTCATCTACAAAGATGGGGAGGGCGATGTCTTTCATTTCTTAAAACTTTCCACCAGAAGAGCACTTCCTAACTTCTAGAACCGTCCAGAGTTTAGTGATTGTCTCCAAAGTGGGAGTGAATCCTCACCAGGGAAGACAAAGCATAACCCACAGGGCTGCGGGGAGATCATGTAAAACATGTTTATACTTGTTTTTCTTCTCATCCTTTCTAATTTACATTTCTGTATATGCTGTTCAATATGCACAATAGTGGTGATACATAGGGAAATTACAATTAATGTAACTTATGGACAATAGTTAACAGTAATATTGTAATATTTTGCAGCAATGGCAAGACTATATTTCAGTTCTAAGGGACAACAATAAGGGGGTATAAGGGGGTATGGGATTTTTCCTTTTGGAGTAATGAAAACGTTCTGAAATTGACTGAGGATATGACAGCACAACTCTGTGGTAAAACCGAGAGCCACTGAGTGTACACTTTGAATAGATTGTACAAAGCATGGGACTGTTTCACACAGTGAATCCTGTGGTGGAAAATGGACTGTGGTTAACAAAACAAATATGAGTACATTCTTTCATGAATTATAACAGATATATAATACTAATACAGGGTGTTAATAATCAGGTGGGTTGGGGAAAAATACACCAAATATAAGATATGGGCTATAGGTAGTAGTAATATTTTGACGATGCTCTTTCATGGTTTATAACAAGTGTTTCACAACAATGCAAGGTGGTGGTGGTGGGGTAAGGTATGGGAGCCCTGTATGATGATATGCATGTTTGTTTTGTAAGTTCACAACCTTCCACTATACACTTATTGCTTATGTATGTTCAGTATAACTGATAAATAAAATTTTTAAATGAAAAAATATGCACAGTAGTACAGCATTATACACACCCACAATCTGCAAATAATTAAATAAATAAGAATGACTGAATAAAGGGATGAATAAACTAATAGTTGTGGCAGACAGCTAGCTATTCACCAAAATCTCTTCCTCATTCCAGAATACACAGTTGCAGCAGGGCAGCTGCTTCCCAGCTAGAGACAATTTTTCCAAGACTCTTTGCAGGTAGATGGGATCAGTTTTCCCCAATGGAAGGTGACTGTATGCCAGTTCTAGACCACAGTTTTTAAGAAGCAGGTGAGGGGAGCAGATGTAGCTCAGTGATTGGGCACCTGCTTCCCATATACAAGGTCCCGCGTTCAATCCCTGGTATCTCCTAAATAAATATATAAATAAAATAAAAAATAAAAATAAAGATGAAACATTTTGTTTTTTTAAGAAGCAGGTGTGCCTCCTTCATACTCTTTCTCTTTCTGCTGCCTTAGATGTAGAAAATGGCCAGGCCCTGGGAATGTTGGAGGCCCAAGACGAAATGAGCCTGCATCCCTGAAACATTGCATGGGATAGGAGATGCCAACTTCCCAGGAACACCCACCTCAGGCTATTATATAAGGAAGAAATATACTTCTATTTCAGCCATTAGACATGTCTGGGTCTGTTGGTCATCACAGCCGAGCCTAGAGGGAGCATGCTCAACATTATTTTATTTTTTGGGGTACGTGCACATGTTTGGAAACTATTGGTTAAACACTTGCCAAATGCAAATGAAATAGGGCTGTCTTGTCCTACCCTACTCAGAGAACAGTAGCGCACCATTCCTAAGCTCTCCCTGCACATAATCAAAAGCTGTAACTGTGGAATGGTGCTTAAGCCAGCTGAATTTTATTTTTGTAAAACTGGAAGTAGTAGAATATCTTTTTTTCAGGAAGACACAAATTCAGATTAATATTAGTTATTAAAAGCAACAAACCTCGTTGGTAATCCAAGAGTCACCTTAGAAAATGTGGAAATACTCAATAAATATTATCTGAAGAAATCAGTGAAACTCAGCAAAATGGAACATTTGTTTGGCATAGAATTTGCTAATACTTACAACTACTTTAAATGTTCTCAGAGTTTAGCTTAAATTGTCTTCTTTCAAGGTCTATGAACTTTTAAGATCCAAGTGCTTTCTGGTTACCTTTGCAAAGGAAATAAGGGTTCTTTGCCTTTCCCCTTCCCTCCTCTCTGGGGTTTAGGTAGTGAGGCTCAGAAAGGCTTCCCGAAAGCATTCAGCTTGGAGAAGGAATAGAATGATGCATCAAGGCAATATTACTGAAAGCTGAGATCCATAGACTATGATTAAAGTCAGCTTGCAGTTATATTGGCGGAGAATATAACATCAGCTACTTGTAAACCCCACAAGATGATGGATGTCTTGCTGTTATTCCTACTGCTCTCCAGAACTGATCAGCAGAAAAGAAAAATGGAGAAAGATTATAACTCCCAGAGGTCCCAAAATTCTTTTTGCAACAGCGAGTAGTAAAGGCTTGTGTGTCAGCTGTGAATGAATCTCAGGGCCTTTGTGTGGTAGCAGGAAGGAGTGTGGGCACCTTGACGCTAATCAAGAGCAGCAGGAGAAACTAGGCAGGAGGGGAGAGTGAGGTGTTAAGGAAAGGGGCCTGGTATTGAAGATCCATTCGTCATTCTAACCTGAGAATTTTAGCCAGGTGCTGTTGAGGGAAAACTCATCGTTAACATTAGAGAAACAGAGTTGTGTGGTCCTCACTCACTGTGGAGGAATGAATGGTTATAGGGAGTGGAAATTGTGATTGGTTTCCGAGGTGAGGTGCAGGAGTTCTGGTGTGGAACTGGGGAAGGACTACGTGGGCATCTGGCTAAGGAGGCAGAGAAATAGATTTGAGTGTTATCTTGGCTCTAGAAGCTAATCTCTCCTTTTCCTTTCCCTTCTTCATTCTAGTAAGGGAGCTAAGAATAAAAATGCTGGAACCTGCTGTTTTATTTTTCACTCGAGAAACTGATTAATGAGAGCTGCTGGGTTTAATCAATGGTTGTCTATCTCAGCTAAGAAAAACACTATTTTGGGGAGTGGAAAAAAATATTGGCAGTCATTCACCTTGTAGAGAGCTGCATTATTTTGTACGTGGTTAAAGGTACAGGCTTTGGCATTAGAGAAGCCTACGTTAGTATTCTTCTTCCTCCACTAAGCCCACCTAATAGCTGTGTGACCTTGAGAGGTCACTTCACTTCACTTCATCTTACATAAGTCCCCTCTCCCAGGAAATGGTGATAATAATGGTACTTGCCTCTTGAGTTTGTTGTGAAAATTGAGTCAGAGCCTGGTACACAGTAAACATGGGGAAAATGTTAACTCTCTCCATTATCTACTTTTTTTTCCTCCTGTCATCTTCGCAGAAATAAGATAGAAGATGTATTTGTTTGTGGGTACTTTGGTTGTGGGCTCCTGCTCCTCGTTAAATTTCCTGCTGAGTACTTTAAGAACTCCTACCCATCATTGTTGAAACTGGAGAGTTAACGTCATCCCCATTCATTGCAGTCTGGGGCATTCCTCTCTTTCTTGCTTTTGGAAGTTAAAAATGAACTGATAAAGTGAAGTTTGCTTTAATTTCCTCAAGAGAAGCTGGGAATAATACTTTGAATACTTATTATTTGTTGAGCCTGGTCAATGTTAGGTACCCTGACATAGTTTGCGCAAGGTGTCATCTGTGTCTCAGGACTAGGCAATCTACACGAGAAAGGTAATTTTAGGTGCACAAAGTCAGTTTTGTGTCCATGGACAAGGTTCACCATTATCCCAGCTATTATATTTGATTATTTGAGAACTTCATTCAAGCAGTGCATCACTTTAACCTTTAAAGCCCTCTTGTATCCAGAAAACAGGAAAAATCAGCCAGGGTTCAGTTCAGGAAGCAGAAACTCTCCCAGGGATTTTAAGTAGAGGAAGTTTAATATAGGAGATTGGGTGCTTCCAAAATTGTTGGAAGTGTTAGGAGGAGCAGACTCTAGGCTGCACCTCCAGGAATGACTCCTAGAAGAACATAGAACTGACCCATAAGGGAAATGATGATCTCTGCTCCAATGAGGGAGGGCAATCGAAGCTTCTGCTGGAACCATTGGATTTAACGACACAATGCCATAGCCCGATCAGAAGGACAGTTCTAAGAGGCTGCTATTGCCTCTCAACCCCCAAATTGTCTGGGCAATGGAATGTGGAGTCTGATTATCTTCACTGCCCAATCTACCTATAAAATGGAGACTGATGCTGACAACAGGAAAATCTTCCCTACCAGCAGAAAGCTGCAACAACAACAGGGAGATGGCTACCACCCCATTTCCACCTTCTAAATATCTTATGAGTGTATCTAATTGGTGGGACGTAAGTCATGTCCAGTCCCCTAATTAGAATCTGGGAATGTCGTTTTCACTTCCTACCTCTGTAGCATTGAAATATACCCTTAAAATAGGTGAGAATGGATGCTGAGGTGTTATCAACCAAATCCTGCACACTGCCCTCCCAAGTCCCTTCTTGACTTCAACTACGTAGACTCAGCAAAATCAAGCCAATTTGTTGAGGGAGAGAGAGACATTTAAACATTGTCGGCAGTTCTGCTGCACACCCTCCTTGAAGAGTGAGCACAGATTTGGAATGACTTTGAGATGGTCTACACCACCTTCCATTTCCTCAGCTGACCTCAGTTCCTATCACCCTCTCAAATGTGAGGATCTTGCCTCTCTGAGTCTATAAATCTGAATATGTGAGTCTAGTGACTAAAGAACTGTATTTTTGTCACAGTCTGGTCCCAACATGAGGCCAAATGCTTTGCGTTTATAAAATAACATGGTAAATATGAAGAATACTCTAGAAGGGTAAATTTTTTGCCATTCACGAGTTTTTTTGTCTTCCTGGCTGAAATTTTAGACCGTTCCTCACCGTCTTCCTCCCTCCCCCCAAGATATGGCTCCACTGTACAAAACTAAGAATTCAGTGAGAATCAAATCAAATAAGAAGTCACATGAAAATATATTGTAGACTGTAAAGTCCTATGTAATATCAGGTATGATTATCATACATGGTGCTTGACATGTACTTTTAACCTTTTGCCAAATTTCCTTTATCATTCTATCTGTACATAGAATATACCTATATATACATACACATATATTATAAAATTGTTTTTCTGAACCATTTGAGAGCAAATTGCAGAACTCATGCTCCTTTGTCCCTAAATACGTCAGTGTATATTTCCTAAGAAGAATATTCACTCAGTCTATTTAACATTGCTATAATACTATTATCTGATCTACAGACCTTATTCACCTTTTGCTAGTTATCCCCATACTGTTTTTCAGAGCAATGCTTTCTTTTCTGGTCTGGGATCCAATCCAGAACCATATATTTGGAATGGTTTCCTGACCTTTCGTTGATTTTTATGACATTTCTGAAGAATTTAGGTCAGCTATTTGTAAAATGGCCCTCAAATTGGATTTTGTCTGATATTCCCTCATGATTAGAGTCAGATTATGCAGTTTCATCAGGAATATTAAATAAGTGTTTGTTTCTTGAGCTAAGTAGAAAATACAACCCAAGGTAGTCTGAAGATTACTGACTGGGACCCAGCCCACTGTGGAAGCTAAAAGACTAGATCAAGTGATGTCATTAACTATGTGAAATTGAGTTATTCCACTAATGATGATGATGATGATGATGTTAGTAATAATAATGAACTTATTTAGCAAATGCAAAGAGTGTTTATATACATTATCTCATTTAATCTTCCAACTGTCTCATGAGGTAAACATGAATCTTATTTTATGGATGAGGAAACCACCGAGGCTTGGGGAAATCAAGTGACTTGCCCAAGGTCCACAAGTGGGAAGTGGCAGAGACAGGGGCCAAACCCAGGCCTCAAAACCAGACTCTGAAGCTTGTCCTTCTAATACAATGTGCTGGAGCGGAAGTCACATTGCCTTTTTGGAAATTCGTCTCTAAAAGGAGAGGAGTGAGTGAAACAAAATGCATAAGGTAGTGCTCCCCAGCCTTTTGGATTTCACAGAGCAATAAAAATAATTTTGAAAAGTAAGGGACAGACACGGGGTTTATAATACTTTATATTGCCAAGAAAGAATACAAAAAATAAAAACGCTATTAATATCAGTTTTGTTTCATGAAAAGCACATTTTAATATGAAAATATAGGAAAGCAATAATCTCAGAATAAAAGACATTCTTTGAAATTGGACAAATCAGTTTTGCTGCATACTCAGTACCTGGTCGTTACTTTTCCCAGTTCGCTGGCACCATGTGGAAGCTCTGCCCAGAACAGCTCTGATCTGTGGCCTGACGTTTGAGGAGCACTGTGCTATGGTGGTGTCCCACTCTATTGTCCAGGGGCTTTATTCTGAAGGACAAAAGTATGTGGGCAGGGAAGGCAACAGTGCACAATGAGAAGGAGCAGGGTTAGGATCTACTGGGTGCCTTTGATTCCTCTTCCTCCTTACTCCACAGGCCCTTGTTTGCTACTTCCTGCCCTCTGTTTTCTTCAGTTGGCCTTTTCCTTTTCACCTCTTCCCCGTTTCTCTTCTCTTGCTCCTCTGCTCCTCAGCCCTCACTTTCAGGAAATAAGGAACAACTGGCAGAACATCAAATAAATCATCATCGTTTGGGTAGAGTGGAAATTGAATACCATCTGGTTCGTGCCTTGGACCACAGGGTGGAAGGTTCCTGTAGGAACCGTTTGTCAGTTTTGAGGCACCTGTCATGGCACTGCGATTTTTTTTTTTTTTTTTTTTTTTTTTGTTACTGGGGCCGGGGATTGAACCCAGGACCTCAGATGTGGGAAGCTGGCTGGTGCTCAACCACTGAGCCACATTGCTCCCCTGTGTTGGTTTTTTGTTTTTTTGGTTTTTTGCTTGTTGTTTGTATTTTTGTTTTTAGGAGGCACTGGAAACCGAACCCGGGACCTCCCATGTGAGAAGCAGGTGCTCAGCTGCTTGAGCCGCATCTGCTCTCCGGCACTGTGGTTTTAAGTCTCATAAAGAAGGACTCCCATAGGATGCCCCCACAGGGTGCTTTGTCAAAACACAGAGACGGTGCTTCGTACTCTGTGTGTTCTGAGGGAGAAGGTTAGGGGTCCAGGCATCTGTCTGTTTAATGCTACATAAGTCATTTCAATTCACATTAATGGTTGAGAATCGCAGCTTTAGTGATTTATGAGTGCTTAATGCAGGTTTTATGCCTACAAATAGAATCCTCATCCTAATAGCCATCATCTTAGTTAGAAATTTTTTTGCTCTCCCACTGAGTTTTGAAGCGCAGCCCTCAATCTTCCCTTGGCTTCATTGTCCACTTTAGCAGTAAAAACAAAACAATTACAAAACCCCACCTTCTTCAATAAGGTGCAATATATATTAATGAAAAAATGTTGGCACAATGCTTCCCATGTCTGGAATCAAATATATTTCAAAAGAATAAAAATCATGGTTTTTGTGTTTTGGAACCAAACAGGGAGAAGGCAGAGCTACATCATAAATGACAGGGGTGGCTTGTTAACTGCCAGTTCGCTGGCAATGCTCATCTCTGGTAGTCTGTGTATGAGAATGTGAGACAAGCAGGAGGTAGTCGTGTGTGGGTGTGAGGTTTATAGCTAGCAGGCCAAGAGCAGAGTCACAGAATCTTAGAGACACAGAAACACTGACTGTCAAAGTTGGAAGAGACCTTAGGGTCCTTCACATTCACCTTTTACCCCATGCTTGAATCCCAGTTATTGAATTCAGTCAGGGCTGCATTATGACTTTCATGGCCCCTTTCATGGTCACTTTTGCCTTCACAGGCCCTTGACTCCAGAAAAAAATATTTAAAATTATATTTTTTACTGCATTGGTATTAAGATGACTATAATGCACGTTGGGTTCGTGATACGTATTCATTATTATTCTATTCATTTTTCCTTCTGGTTTTAAAGGAAGTTAAATTTAAAACATCTTTGTGGGCCCCCAGGCACTGAGCCTACTGTGCCGAGTGGAGAGGGCGGCCCTGCCTCCAGAGAGGGAACTCGGGAGTCTTACGAAGCAGCTCTTGTATTTCCATTTAAAGACAGTTCTAATTGATGAAAAGTTCTTCCTAATTTTGAACTGAGGAGATTAAAAAAAAAACAAACTCCTATCCTTTTTTCCTTAGAGACAGCCTATTCCTTCTTTCCTACGTCCTGAATTCTAGAGCCTGACTACGCAAAGCATGGGTCATGGACCAGAAGCCTTGACATCACCTGGAATCTCAGGTCTCACCCTAGACCTACTGAATCAGAATCTGCATTTTAACGAGCTCCTCCTAACTTTCACAGGAAAGTTGGAGAAGCACTGTGCTAGCGAGAATAATAATAGCAAACATTTACTGAGTGCTGCTATATTCCACTCTTTTAAGTGCTAAATAATCCTGACAACAACCTGATTTATTTTTCCCATGATAAGTAAACTGAGGCTCAGAAAAGCCATATGACCTGCCCAAGGTTCATCCGGCTAGGAAGTGGTAGCTAGGAATTCACACTCAGGAAATGTGACTCTGCTAGTCTGCCTAATCCTCCTGTGCTTCCTTCCAGAAGTTGTGCTGTCCTGCTCACAGTCCAAACTGCAAGGGCAGCAGCAATATTTTATATTACTTAACTCTCTCCTGTTGCTATAGCTGATGGGACGAGGGATGGACCCCTGATCTATGGTCAGGCAATGCATAGTTCTTCTGCAACCTATCACCTTGGCAGTCTGCTAAAAAGTAGTAAGCCAAGCCACCCAGGTTCTCACTCCATGGTATTTAAATGAAGAAACTTGGAAAGAATTTTCTAGTTGTTAGAAGAGCAGAAACGGGGAAGCGGGTGTGGCTCAGTGGATAGAGCCCCCGTTTACCATATGGGAGGCCCGGGTTCGCGTCCGAGGCCTCCTTGTGAGGGCACGCCGGCCTGAGCGGTGCGGTGGGCTGATGCAGCAACCTCACGGCAGGAAGCGGGTGTGGCGCAATGGATAGCGCACCCGTTTACCATATGAGAGGCCCCGGGTTCGCTTCCCAGTGCCTCCTTGTGAGGGGAGGCCGGCTCACGCGGCACCCGTGGGCTGATGCGGCAAGACCTCACAGCAAGGGGTAGATAAGCAGACACAAAGAAGACATTCAGCGAATGGACACAGCAGCACAAGCAGCAAGGGGGGTGATAAATAAAATAAAATAAATAAATCTTTAAAAAAAAAAAAAAGAAGAGCAGAAAGAAGCAGATGAATGGGCTACAGATGAGTCGTGTTAAAAGCAACATCCATGAAAAGGTCTTTGCAGTAGTATCTAGACCACTCCAAGTTCAAATCCACTTTCCCACACATTTCTCCAGGAGGCCCAGGCCTTTTTGTAGCTCCATCCTTTGGATTTCCCTGAGAACTCCCTCACTGTACTAAGAGAAGCCCTACACCGATCCTGCTTTACTTGCGTTAGCTTGAGTGTGACTCTATTGCTTGTTATCATGAAAGCCAAATTATAGTGATGCTCGTGCACATATTTGAAAACACTTAATGCATCTCCTTGAAAAACTCCCTCAGTTCTTTCAGTTAATCCTGCTGCTGTGTGTCCACTTCCACGTTGTCCCTCCTCTCTGGGCCAGACAGTTAGACCTCTTTTAAAGTGTAGCCTCAGAACTAGACTTACATGGAGGCTGCAACTGGAAGCTACTCTCATGGAGCAATTTGAAAAGTAAAGAGGAGACCTGTCAGACTCAAAATTTCTTCCTTAGCATCTGAGGCTCTTTCTGGGGGCCTTAAAATTGATTCTATTTATAGGGGACTACAGCTAACAAGCAGTGAAAATCAGGGGTGGGGAGAAAAGGGCCAGAAAGGGAATTTTGCCCAATCCTGGCCTGGCTTGAAGACATTTGAAAGGAGAAACCCTGGCGGAAGACTGTGTACCCCAAACTCTGGGGAAGAACAGGTGTACAAACTGGCAGGCGAGCAGTCTGCAGCAGCAGAGAGAAACTGGCCGATTCCCCCTTGTGGTTGGCGTGTTCAGGTCAGTACTAACTTTAGCCCTGCAGTCCTCGAACGGGGACAGTCCACTAGTGGATTAAATTCTACTTAACTGATTGAGACAAGTTTTCAGCCAGACATCAGAAGAAAGGCAAGGAAATTATTTTGTCTATTCTCTGCTTGTGCATGATTACTTCCGCCATTCTCCAGTGTTTTGCATTATAATAACCCTTTCTGTTCATACAGCTGTCATCTCCCAGGAGTTCAAAGTCCTTCGCAGGTATTTTATCAGCCACTCTCACCTGGGGTATCTGGGAAAGAGGGAGGAAGCAAGGATAGCATTGGCTTATTTTCTTCCTGGTGGTCACTCTTAGCTGTGACCTCTTCCCTCTGGAGGAGGTAGGGAAGCAAACCCAAGGACTTCCTCATTGTATAAATCCGTTCCCAGTATTGCCCCTCTACTGGCTGCATGCTGGGTGACCCACTACTATGGAGTCCATCATGTCATCATTTGCCTCATTTCAGTGTGGGATAAATACCCTCAGTTTTGGTTGGGGAAATTGAGGAATAGAGAAGCAGTACAGGATGACAGAAATCTCATGCCAGGCCATTGGCAAGTAAATGTTATCAAGTGTTTGGCTATGGACATGCCCTTCTACTTTCTTCTTGCCAGCAGTGAGCTGGGGATTGTGCCAGAACTGCCGTGGGCTACGATGCTCTTAATTTGAGGAAGCTTGTCCTGAAAAAACACTTTCCAATCAAATGTTAAGATACGAGTTTGAGGAGAAAAGGGACAGATTACTCAAGCTAGAAGGCATGACCCCAAGTTGTGTCTCTCTTCAGACCCACATCCAGCACAGTTCTCATCAGATAAGCTGCCTCTCCGGGACTTGAATATTTCAAAAAAGATCTGAAAGGCTTTTCAAATGGTGCTGGGACATAAATAGCTATTGCAGAAGAATGTTGCCTCAGTGATGTGATGACTGAATCAGCAACGCATTGAATTAGCAGCAATCTGGTTCTCAGGGTAATAAGAGTGATGGTAAATGAACATTATTACATTTTTACCCTGTGAATGAGTTCTTAGTAAAAAGACAAATGGCTTCCAGGTGTCTTACCACAAAATTTAAACAACTGAGTCACTTGAGCTCAATGGAAGAACAAGTGGCAGCATAGAATCTCCTCATGATTCAGCGACCACCAACTTGGATTATCCCCAATTCCAACTTTAGCATCTTTCTTTAGTCACTCTACTGCACATTCAGTTCCTCTTCTGTAGAAGCACAATAGGAGGAAATTCTAATGATGGAGACAAAGCTGCTACAGTCCTGTCTGACCAAACATCCCCGGAAAGAATGGGCTACCCATGCCAGGAAAGGCTGTTTCTGAGATGAACCACCCTGTGGATATTCCATGTCAGGGCCTTGAATGCCTGGCTGTCCCACAGCAGGGGTGCTTGATATGCCAGTTCCTGTGGTTGCCAAGGATGCAAGGTTATCCCTCAAGAATGTCCCAGCAGGTGGCCTAGCCCAGTCTCTGTGTCATGGCAGGAGGTGGAATGGAGTAGAGGGAGTATTGGCTTGGGAGGCTTGTCTCTGCCATTAACCAACTGTGTGATATTAGAACGGTTAGAATCCCTCTGGGTCTTAGTTTTCTCATCTGTGGGATAAATGACACCAAGACAGAGGTTGGGCAAAAATCAGAGATGATAAACCCAAATGCTTCCGGGGGTCAGGAAGGTACTGTAAATTAACGGAATGTCTAGATGTAAAACAATATGAATGGTGGTGCTTATGGGAAGTTGGAGACTAGATGCCTTGCATAAAGATGTTCAAATTCAAATTCAAAGAAAGAACCCAGACCTCACAGTGTAGGCCAAATAAAATGCCAGTGGGTTGAGTTAGTCTGGTGACTAGAGTTTGTAATCTCTTCTCTATGGTTCCTCTTGTTTTAATGATCCAGCATTCATCTGGAAGTTTTGTCTGTATTCTGACATACCAGAATTCCCAATTCAATGATAAATCTGATATACCTTTTCAAATGTGAGAGAGCATTGGTATCTAATGCTGGGAATAAACTTTAGAGAAATATAGACCAACGTAGACTTCTATAGGCTAAACTATGGTGAAAACCATTGATTCGGAGTTATCGGTTACTAAAAAATCTATCAAGTATTGGAATTATCAGGTGGTAGAGTGTTACTCAGAAGTCATTTGAATATCTCTGAGCCACAGCCCTAGGAACCTGGGAAAGTGAATATGTTTTAATTACACACTCCTCCTCTTCAGAGCCTAATTCTCTTTCACATCATGTGCACATATGCATAAATTCAGGGACTTTGTCAGTCTTGTTAAAAACTACACATGACCCTGATCCCTGGCATTTCATAGGGGCTCAATCAATATCTGATAAATAAATGAATGAATGAAAATAGTACTAGACCTCCAGGTTTCAGTCTCCTCTCTTTTAAATCATCCAATGAGCTGCTGATCATGTAATTTATTTTAAAAGCATAGACGTAATCGTGCCAATTCTTTGCTCCAAACATTTCAAGGACTCCTGTTGCTTACTAAGCAAATTTCAAACTTCTTGGGACTGTCTTCATTTCTCTCCATATTCTGATCCATTCTATCAGTTTAGTTCTATCTCCAAATGATGTTGCCCTCCCACTCACCCTATATTCTAGACCAATTTAACTGCTCATCACAATCCAAGCAAGTTCTATAATTTCCACAGCATTCCTTCTGCAATGTCAACCCATCCTTTCTTTGCATCAAAATACCATCCATCCTTCAAGAAACAAATGCTACCTTTCTGAGAAACCTTCCTTTCTTTCCAAGCCGGTTGAGAAATAATTTCTTTCCTCTGTGCTCATTGTTGGTTCTCAGACTGAGAATCACATTCTGCCTTGTGCTGCAGCATTTGTTTATGTACACCTGTCCTCTAGACAATAAACTCCTTGAAAGTATAGGCTTTTTTTTTCCTTTCAGATAGATGTTTGTTTATTAAGAGACTTTTTGTTGTTCTTCTTTGCCTATTTCATAAACATAAAGACATTTGATATATTTATATTGAATGATAGAACTGAAAATTCTACTCATTAGTTGTCTTTGCCTGATGGTGGAATATTTGGGGGCTATCAATTCCACAATTAAAGGGACTCCCAAAATAGATGAGTAGAATGAAAGAACAAGATACCCCAAGGAAAAAGTATCATCTTTTGTGACAAAATTTGATAAAAATATACAGAAACTCTTCAGAAGCATTCTAGCCTAAGATATAGGGTATCGTTTACCTGTAGGCATAAGTATCTCCCTTTTGACCACAAAGAAAGAAAAATCATCTATAAAGTCAGGAATCTGAAACTATTGTCGATGTTAAAGATGGGTATTGGTACAATGACAAGTGCTAGGGAAAGGTGTTGGTCTACACAGAGCCTGGAAATAGACAATTTGAACATGGAAACTTTCACCATGTCTCATCATTGTCCAGGAAAGAGGCCAATTCATGCTCACTGCCTGGCTGGACCCAGTTCTTTAGATAGAAGAGAAACAGACAATTCATTGGGCTCTCACAGCCTAAGAGAAAGAGCCCTTAAACATATCCCACTCCCTTTTTAATTCTGTGTTCACCAAACAACTTTCTAATCTGTAATTTGTTTATTGGTCACTACTATTGAGCATCTACTATGTGTCTGGCCCTGTTTAGTATACTTTACACCTATTTTCTTACATGACCCCTCACAATAATCTTTTGAGGTAAGTATGAAAGGACCTATTTTTAGATGAAGAAACAGACTAAGGGTGGTTAAGTAATTTCCTCAAAGTCATATATCAGAAAGTGGGGTAGCTGTGAGTCAAACAACTGCTTGGACTAACTTTCATTGCCATTTTCTTCTTTGCATGCTACTGTCTGTTGGAAGGGAACTTCTTGATGCTTCTTGCTTCTTGCTTGCTTCTTAATTGCCCACTCTTGGGCAGAGATGTCTTCCTGGCTGGAAATTAAAGAGTTAACACAGCTGGTGGGACTCAAGCCCCCAAACCTGGCTCACTTCTTGGTGAACTGGTTGTTGTGTCTGAATGTTTAGGGTGGAGGCAGATCAGACCTTGAATTGCAATATACTCATTAAGGTAGTGTCTCTGTGGCCCTACCAAAAACAGGGTGTCAATTCTACTCCTTACTTTATGCCACTGCAAGGACTTGTGAAAACACAAAAAGTTCTCTGAGTGGCATCTTTAAATGAGAAGCACATTAAAATTTACTTCTCCTTTGGAAAGCTACAATTTAATAAAAGTAGCTTGGTATTATTGCTTTTGTTTTCACAGCTGCTGAAACAACTCTTTCTTGCTCTCCTGGTTCAATTCATGATAACTTCAGTTGAAATTACATGTATCTAAAGATAGGAGATGCAGGTCAGAGCTCCTGAATGGATGTTGTCCTTTGTTTAAATGGGATCAGCTCACTTTAGCTCAAAATTGTCTCTGACCCACAAATGAATGTGAAAGCCCACAGAAGTCCCTAAAAATGGAATATTTCATCTATATATTCTCAACCACACATTTATGGTGTGTTTCCATTTAAAAGGTTATTTTTAGCAATTAACAGGAGTCATGTATGGCTCCATTTTCATTTGAAACCTATTGGGAAGGTGACAATTAATTGCACATTTTGCAGTTTTGTAATGAGGGACAGCAGTGGATTGCTTCAATGGTGAGTGATCAGAAAGGTGGGGTGTGTGCAGCAGAGGGGTCTGTAAACCTAGTCATAAGATGGCCTGGAGCTTATTTAGCCCAGTGAAGAAAGACTTAGGGAGGCAAGCATAATTATTTTCAGATATTAGAGGGACTCAGTCACTCTGGGCAAGAAGAAGTAGGCTTTCTCTCCTTTACCCTAGAGGGCAGAACATTGACTAAGAAAAAGGTAGATGCAGGGAAACAGTCATGTATATATGGGGAAAATTTTTAACGAGGATACTTGGGGAATTTATTATACAGGACAATATTTGAACATTAAAGTAGTTTGGAATGATAGAGGGGGTTGCCTCAAGTAATGATGCTCTTCCATCCCTGGGAAGCATTCAAGCCAGGGAAGCTATGGAAGAGACTCCAGCGTTGGGTGAGAGGTTATACCCAATGACATTAAGTTCCATTCCCATTCTAATAACATAGTTCATGGTTAACTTTTACCCTGATGTCATTTTACTCTTATGTGAATCGGATATGAGAAATGGTTTAACAATGTATGTTGGAAAGGAGTACATTTATGGAGCAAAACCTTACTAATTTAAAATAATTGAAGGGAAAAGCCAGTTTGGTAGGTGGCGTCAATTATGAAATGCTTGAAAATAATAAAAGACATTTCATTACTTTCAAGCCCTGGATACGTAGAATTATATCTATCAAAGTTGTCTGATGAGGGTCCTGCTTTAATGAATAGAGAATGATTTGCAATCAGCGTATCAGAGCACCAGCCCTGCTGGCCTCTCCTTAGATTAGAATTAAAGCACTTTTAATTCAGAGGGTTTGAAAACATATGGTTTTCTTAAGGAAACAAACAGTCCCCTCAAATTTCATTTCAAGTGTTTACATGCTCTGTCAGCCCTTCTTTTTTTTCTGTTGATAGTACAAAGGGAAGCTTCTGGTCAAATCTTGTCAATATATCTCAATTAAAAAACAAACAAATGAAAGTGGACCATGAATAAATATAGATATTTGCTATATTTTCACCAGACCAATTCTCTGTTTCCTAGGTTGGACGTTAAAGTGCTCAAATGTCATGGAAGGAAACTCTCTGAGGGACTACTTATATCTAGAGAGTGTGGCAAAGACTTTAAGAATTTGTTCATTCATTTGAAACTCAGTGTTCAAAAGACCACAAACTGCATGATTTCATTTATATGAAATGTCCAGAATAGGCAAATCTATAGAAGTAGGAAGTAGATTAGTGGTTGCCACACAACTGGGGGAAGGGGTTGTGGAGAAATGGGGAGTGATTGCTAGTGGGTATGGGGTTTCTTTTTGGGGTGATGAAAATGTTCTTAAAATTGTTTAGGGTATGGTTGCACAACTTTGTAAATATTCTAAAAACCATTGAATATTGAATTGTACACTTTAAATTGGTGAATGCATGGTATGTCAATTATCTCAATAAAGCTGCTATATATAAAAAATTAAATGCTCAGTAAATATTTATTGAGCATCAATTATGAGTCAGGCACTGTTCTGGGCACAGGAAATAGAATGTTAAACTAGATAAAGTCCCTGAGAACTTACATTCCAGTGGAGGAGTCAGATAATAACCATGTAAACAAGCATGTAAAATATTTAATTTCAGGAAGACGTAGTACTCTGAAGAAAAATAAAGCAGGATAAGGAAATAGTTATATGCATATATGCGTGTGTGTGTGCATACACGCATGTGCATATGCATGTATATAGTGTATGCATATGCATGTACACATGTGTATATTGTATGCATGTGTACAGAGTACATGTATATATGCATTTGTGTATATGCATTGTATTGTGTGCATGTGTGTATGTATAGAGTGTACATGTGTATGTATGTAGCTATGTATGTGCACATGTTTGTGTTATATATGTATGTGTGATTATTCATGTGTATGTGTATACATGTATGTTCTATTTAGATCAGGTGAACCAGGAGGCCTTCCCTGGGAAATATAACTTTTGAACAGAGATCTAAATAGAGTAAAGGAATAAGCCATGCAAAAAACAAAAACAAAAATGGGGTAAGTACATTTAGGGCAGTATAAAGATGGAGGCAGGAATATTTTTGGTCTGTTTGACCAAGAGGACAGATGTTAGAGCTAGTGGGAAATGAAGTTAGAGAGGTCAGCAGGGGTCAGATTATATGGTTAACAACCATGGTAGTGTCAGTGAATTACTCTAAGATTTCAGCCTTAGCACTGACCATCACCACTAACTTTGCATGACATGTTATATAGTCCACAAGTCCTTTTCACAGCTGCTATCTTGTTTGATATTCCACAAAAACCTTAAGTAGTAAGCATGAATCTTCTCAGCCTATAGACAAGGAAAATGTGGGAAAATGTCCACAATAACTTCCTGCTCCATGAGCCCATAGCCCATTTCAGGACATGGCTGATACCTGTCACTCTTATTTCCTCAGCTCCTAAACTAGTACTTGGTGCAAGACCTAGGCCAATAAATATTTATTGAATTGGCTTCTTTGAGGTCACAAAGTGGGTGAATGGGTCAGTCAGGACTTAAGTCGTGGCCGTCTCACTCCAAATCCCATGCTGTTACTCCGACTCCCCTGACATATTGCTTTCCCCTTAGAATTATGGAATGATGGTGACAGGGGCTTCAGGGGTCATCTTCCCAGTAGGTTTACATCTGCATCCTCCAAGGCCTCTGGGTGTTTACACAATTTTCCAGATCTCTGCTGAAAGAGATTGATCATCCTCTCTTTTTAGAAATCCACTTCAGCTGAGGAGTAAGTTTTTCTTAGCACATTCCATTAGGTGACTTATCCACTGATTCTTACAGTTTTGCTGTCTCCATCTCTGCCTTACCATCCCAACTTCCTTTTGTCATCTCTAACGTTTTATCCACATAAAGTGGTTAAGAAGCTGAGTTCCAACCCTCAACTGAATTCAGATCCTGGCCCTGCTCTTCATAGAAGTATGGCCTTTGACAATTTACTTAGTTGCCCTGAGCCTCAGTTTTTATCACCTGTAAAATGGAGAAAATAATATTATCTAATTCATAAGGCTGTTTTGAAAGTTGAATGTATCTGTACATTTGCACAGCTCCCAAAACAGAGTGAGCATTCAGTAAATGCCAGCTATTATTAGCTAGCGTGGTACCACTTGCTAGACTTGTGGCTAGGAAGGCAAGAAGGGAGAGAACTGCTTGTCAATGCCCCTCACTGCACATTATTTGGGACTCCATTATGGCGGGGTAATTGGGTGGTTAAAATACACTTTTGGCTTCAGTCCTGACTGGACTCTGTCTGAAATGCTTAAGGGAGGACACACAGCATGTGCACAGATGGAAACTAGAGTTCATAACTCCTGGATATTCTACATTGGGGTTCAGGAGAAGGTAATTATTGAGTCTCCCCAAGTGTACAACTCCGTATGAATTTCTGTAGCTGTTATCCAACTCTCCAATGGGAGGCTGTTTTTACCAGGTGATAATAGAAATTGGAAGATGGGAGTTGGAGTGGGTAAGGTGGGATTCAGGAGAACCATATGGGTGGGGATGGAAAGCCATTGATAAAAAGAGCCTTTTGCTCCCTTCCTTCCCTCTTTTAGATTCTGGAAGAGGCTGCTCTCTCTGCTCTCCACTGCTGCTTTGTTGCCGGTTAGCTTGACTGCCACTGTTGCCAGGTAACTGTGGACGGACGCCCAAGGGCTTATGGGGGAGCAGTCTGCGTTTGGCCATCTGCGGGCTGGGTGACTGGCAGGGAGGCGGGAGGAGGCAGAGGTCAAGGCCAAAAGGAAAGGGAGCAGCATTGCCTGGATAGAAACCAGGACCATTGAGATCCTGTCTGGGTTTTTGGAACAGGGGGAGGCCTGAACACATGGAAATAAAAAGGACATCCTCAGCACCTTCTTTTCCCACACAGAATAATCTCTGGCATTAAAAAAAGCCATTAAATATATAATACCTTGGAAAAGGAATAGGTAAACAATTTGGCTTATGTATCTCCTTCTCCTCTTTAAAGAAATCTTAATTCCTCATTAATTCCAGAAAATGCGTATGTACATGACTGCTGGTGTGCCTTTAAAACCGCCTTCCAAAGTGTGTCAGTTCCTCACACAACAGAGTGAGCATTTCATCTCAGTCCTCTAGGTCAGGGGCCCAGTGACACCGACTGTCAATGTTACTGAGAAAATAAGTTGTTCTACCAGACAGAGGACTCTTGGCAAGCCGTCTTGTGGGTTCTTTTTCTCTCATATTAAGCACTGACTCTCTTCCTGAATGAGGAGTAACATACTAACACTACACAAAGAGCAGAAAGTGAATCAAAATAGCAGCTGATGGTAACC
>JAQZBX010025457.1:0-22067 GCA_029593785.1 Cabassous unicinctus
CTTCCCCCCCCCGCCCCCGTTTTTGCTGTTTCTGTGTCCGTTCGCTGGGCAACTCTCTGTGTCTGTTTCCTGCCCTCTCTTCTCATCCTTCTCCTCCTATCTTCACTGGGTTTCGATCCTCGGAAACTCCGATGTGGGAGAGAGGCGTCCTACCACCTGCACCACCTTAGTTCCTCGTTTTTCAGCGCATCTTATCTTGACTCTCCCTTGTGTCACTCTCCTTTTATTTCATCATCTTGCTGCATGGCTTACAGGGCCTGACGGCGCACCCGCACACAGAGCCTGGGGTGCTCACCCATGCACGGGGCCTGGCGGCCCACCCTCTCATGGGGCCTGGCAGCACACCCCCATACAGGGCCTCGTGGCCCACGCACCTTCTATATTTTTCTTTTTTTTATTTTTACCAGGAGGTCCCGGGGATCGAACCCAGGTCCCTCCATATGGGAGATGGACACCCAACCATTTGAGCCACATCCATCCCCCTGCTATATCTCTTAAGGTTGACCAAAGATGCCTAGAGTTACAGTCTTTTCCCATACAGGGTGGTCATATAATAAATCAGGCTTAGTTTATCACCGGCATTCCCTATTCATTGTTAATAAAAGCTAATGAAAAACATTAACACGTATCAGGCAGTACACTAAATGTTTTAAATGGTTTATTTCATTTATTCCTCACAACAACTCTATGAGTTCAGGTTTAAATCCATTTTACATGTGAGAAAAGTAAGGCTCAGAGAAGTTATGTAAGTTGCCCAAAGTTACAGAGCCAGGATTCAAGCTAAGACTTGATTTGAAAGCCTCCTTTCTTTCCTCAGTGCTAATTTACTGTCTTTAAATGTTTGATTACTTATCTTTAAAATTCTGGGTTAAAAAATATATCTATTTTTAAATTCATTTGAAAGTTATACTCAAAAAAGCTTTTCTCAGCACTTGTTTCAGTGACCAAGACTGTAAATCAAGACTAATGAAAAAAAAAAAGGAAATAAGGCAATCTGTGGCAAAGTAAAAGTCCTAATTGATGTAATTTTTGTAGATTATCCATTCAGTTGAACAGCTTATAGTGTTTCCCTTAATAAATTTTGTTAGAAAATCCCAAATAGTTGATCTTTGGCTTCTAGGTGATAAGCTCAGGAAGATGTTCATGAGAAGATAAAAGGAGTTGTTTTGGTTAGAATCATAGTATGTCCATATTATATAAAAGAATGCGTATGTATCAAGCACCTTGGATATAATATTGTCCTATAAATATGAGCTGACTGTCTTTGAGAAAGAGTCTTATTTATTAGTCTACTTTAGGAAGATTTATTACCCAGGGTTTCTTGAAAGAGTGGCTGCCAAGAGCCACCTCCTAAAGGCTAGGGAGTCTAGCTCAGCAATCTCTGGCTATTTTAATAAAATCTTACTAAATGGAGCCAGGACTATTATTCACCAATACCTAGAACCCTACCTCATATCCCTGGGAAAGCCTCTCCTTGACTTGCCTTGAGCACAATCCTTTGCATGTTTTCTTTTTTCTGATAAGTGAACTGATCCATATGATCTTCCAGTTCCCAGAACAACCTTCAACTGAAACTAAAAGACATATTCAATTTGAAAACATTTTAAACCACACTAATAATAATAAATCCCCATGTAATGATAGTAATCATGTGGTTTAATTTATAATGAAATCTAATAATTATATATCTGTGGGTCTTTTTCCTTCAGATGTAACAGTGGTTTATCAAAACGGGTTACCTGTGATATCTGTGAGGTTACCATCCCGGCGTGAACGCTGCCAGTTCACGCTCAAACCTATCTCAGACTCTGTTGGTGTCTTTTTACGACAACTGCAAGAAGAAGATCGAGGCATCGACAGAGTTGCAATCTATTCACCAGGTATAGTCACCTTCATTATTAATCCCCACCTACCTCTTCTCACCCCCGTACACATGCACACACCCTGCTGGAAAAGAATCCTATATTCTTAACTTTAGAAAACATTTTTATTTTCTGCTTAGCAAATGCCAGGAGAGCAAGTGATTTCTCTCCCAGTGCTTCTCAGAATATAATTATTCAGTCTTAGCAAATGTGTGTACACAGCAAGTCTCATTCAAAAGCAACATGCATATAATGCCGTGGGCAAGGATCAACAGTCAATCACATTTTATATCACTGAGACCTTTTATCATTAGTTGTATGTGTAGAATGTATTTTTCTAGTAATTGAACCTCCATCTCTGGAGATATGAATTATTATGACTTCTTTTTATATCGTTTTATGTCTTTGACATAAAAGTTTGCCAAAATAAATGATTTGAAAAGAATATAAAATAAGGCACTAAAAATTCTCATTCAACATGGCATCCATTTCTTTTATTTAGTTTTTTAAGCTCCTTAAATCTTTTCACATCTTTTACTTTGAAAAATTTCAAACCTACAGAAAACTTGAAGAATAGCACGGTAAATACCCTTCACCTGGATTCATCTATTGTTAACAATTTACAACATTTCTGTACTTTAAGTTTTTCTTTTAAATATAGCTATCTCTCAGCTCATCTAGTGATATAATTAGACCAGCTTAGTGTACTTTGCTAATTTTAACATCAGTCCCTACAGAATTACTGGCAACTAATCAGTGAGTATACTGAAAAGTACCATATATTAGAAGAACATAATTTTCTACTCAGCCAACTTCTATAACAGACAAAGGTACAAAGTCCATGCCGCTCTCCCAGTGACCCTAGGTTTCTACCTGGCACCTATAGCTATATGAGCAGTAATTATTTTACTTGTTCATAACATGAACATGAACATAGAAAGCATGTTATTAAATCTTCAGACTTGAAGCCATAAAAACAAAGAGCCTCAGAAAGTCTGAACTTTGTTTAGCATAGAACTGGGAGATGAAGCAAAAAGTTAACTGAAATTTAAGACAAAAATGGTTATGTTTAAAGTTTATTTTGAGGATTGCTTTTTCCTGACCATTCTTGAATAATTATGGACATGTGACAAATTTCATTTAAATTTTTCACAGATGGTGTTCGAGTTGCTGCCTCAACAGGGATAGATCTCCTCCTTCTTGACGACTTTAAACTGGTCATTAATGACTTAACATATCATGTGCGACCACCAAAGAGAGGTAAAAAGTAGCACTGATAAGGTTGGGGAAAAATGGCATTTTGAAAAGACCTTAATTTTTCTCTGAATAACCTACATCAAGGGATAGTATTCAAAGAGCACTGAAAGTTTTACATACAAATAGACAATATTTCAATTAAATTGCTCACTCAGTACCTGACTCTTGGTTACAACTTTGACTAAAACCACTTAGATTCTGGCTAGATACAGGAAGCTTTATTATCTTTGTTTAACATAAATTAACGTTTTAGATAACTTAAGCTTCTTCCCTCCATACAGGCTAAATTTTATTTTAATAACGTTATGTGGGAAATATAAATTAAGTGCTTCTCTTTGCTTTTAAACACTAACAGAAATTTAAAAAAAAAAAATTTTTTTTTAATTTGTTAAGATCATCAATTACTGTACAATAGCCCTTAGAAACTTCTGACATGTATAGGACTTTTTCATTTTTATGTGAAAAAGTGAAGTCCCAGCCTCCATCACAGAATTTAAGAGGGAACCAAAAAATTCAGTAGTCAAAATAAATAATATTTTAGTACCTTGTTTTAAAAAATCAAAATGAATGCAAAAAAAAAATCCAGGATGAACAAAATATCAAAATTTTAAATAAAGACATGGTCAGTATTATTGCTTTTTCTTTAACCCCAGGCTCCAATATGGCTCCACATGGTAGTAATGCTAAATAGTCCTCTTAAATTACTTTTTGAGTTGTATCTTTCTTTGCCCTTGATATTCATTGTCACTTTACTGCTTTTGGTAATGACCCTTCCACCAGCACCACCACCCATCTATCAGTCTCCCAGGACATCCCTTCTTTTCAATTCTGCTGCTTAGAATTGAGTCTAAAAAGTTCTGAGTAAAGGCCCAAGTATTTAATGCCTCCATAATCTGGTCTGCATCTAGCTTTTTAAAAATTTTTTCTCTCTCTCTACGTTGCCTACTTTTCTCCACGACATATTCCTTGGCTGTTTATTGAACTTTGCCCATTCTTTGATTTGCTCCCCTTTCCTCTGCCTAAGATGCCCATCTACTTCTCTCTTTCTAACCCTTCTATTTCTTCATGTCAAAATCATATACTTATTCTCAAAGGCTCAGCTCAAAGAGTCAGTTCTTCCATGAAGCCTTTAATGATCTTATTTACTCTTTCTCTGCCTTCCAACCCACCAGAAATGATTAATCTCTTCTCTGAATTCTGCTTATTCCTTTTCTTCATAAATGCTCTGAGAGAAGGTATTATAGTTTTGCATTCCCCTTTGACTCAGGTGGTCATTCTTGAGTGCATTAAATGATAAATGAGTTAACTTACTAGAATTTTGGTTGTTCAGAGGGCAAAAGCTCTACAACATTCAAGCTAGTTGAGATTGCTAGGAAAATGCTCTTTACATAGTAAAACATTACTGATTCAGATTTTATTATGTTGGGATAATTAAACATGTAGACCAGGAATTGTTAGCTATAATGCTGTACTAAAACATTTTTCTTCCTTATTTCCTGATTATTGGCTGCAAGTTCTACTCTTTAAAATAATACAAATACAGGCATATTTTACTCCCTACTTTTTGTGCTCTTCTTAGAAAGAGTTCATTCTGTTGTGTAGGTAGAATTTTAAAAGTTGACTAATACATAAAGTGTAACCATCAGGAAGTTAACATATGAGTTTCTATATATTATGTAGTCAAAAACTAGGGATATTTTAATCAATGAATAATTTGAACTATCTTGTATTATACTGTGTGTTTCAAACAGAAATGGATGTTTTGGTTTTGTAAAGAGTGCTATTCCCAGGTTGAATAAGAAAGTTAGGATAGAAAATTTAAAAAGGGAAAATCATGTTTGATATTCTGGTGAACTATGGAATATCTACCCAGCTTCTCTAGAAGTAATTTAAGGTGTGTAGCTTGTGAGGGTCGTAAGTCTATGGTTCATGGAAATAAAATATGAAATTTGGTAAACTCAGTAGCAGCATTGGTGTGGACTTTTTAAAGACTTCGTTAATATTTAAATGCATACATCAAAGCTCTCTCTGTTGTTAATCAATGAAAGAATTTACTTTCAGATACCATTTCCTACAGAAGTGCAAATAAAATTAAGTCCTTAAGCATTTTGTTTTCCCTGGGTTTTAAAACATATTAACAAAAATATTTTTTTCATGAAATGCAAAACTATATTAATTTGTCGATATCATATTCTCCTTCCCCTCCCTGCTGTCATCCAAAGCATCAGTTTTTCAACTGGTTAGGTAGAGAGTAGTTGAATTTCTGTGTTTAAAAGGAATGCCGATTATCCAGATGGGTAAGCAGGTTTCTCTTCCCTACATAATAACTCTTTTCAGTGAAAATGCTAAGTGGAAGAAGAAATTGAAGGTACTAAGTTTTAGTGTCAGATAAATGAGGAGGAACACTGGGGATATATATAGATGTAGATGTAGCTATAAATAGATGGAGAGGTGGGACAAATCTGCTCTATCTAATAAAAGATAAAATAGTTAATGAAGGAAAACTTTTCCAAGACAATTTTGTAAATTTTCTACTCAAAATTTTCTACTTATTCTCACCTCTTTAACTTTCACTTCTCTTTCCTATTTATTCTTTTCCTTGTTTATGAGCAGCACTTTAGAACTAAAAATACTCTAAGAACTTTGGTTATCAGTGACCCCTAACTTTACACACCTCTACAAGGCACTGAGGATAGAGGGCTCGTTCATATAGGATATAATATAGACTTATTTAATGTTTATGTAGGATTGGCAGTCCACAGATGTTTTAGATCCTCAAGTGTTAACAAAATCTCTACCTAACCCCAAAGTTGGAGGGAAGAAGCAGGAAAAAACTGAAATGGAAAACAGGACAGGTCATAACAGTAAGGCTAGTTGCAAGCTCCATTGCATTCTTGAGTTATGGTAGCAGTTTATGATTCTTCTCTCCCCACTGCAGGATGACAAGAGTAGCTATTTTAGCAATTAGATGATTTTAAAATCTAAGAAAAAGTCTGGAATGGAGAGAATATGGAAAGGAAGCACAAAAAGCCTTTTATCCCAGTCCATGTTGAAGTAGCAATGAACTTACCTTCTTCCTAATCTTAGGGAGGGAGAGACTATACTTTGTATCTCTTAATGGCTGTAAATTTTTGTGCAAAGAATAATTTTGATTGGTACCACTAACCCTTTTTCCCCATTTCCCAGAGAATATGGGAACCTTGCTCCTCTCCCCACCCCCCAAGATGGCTCCCTCATCTGTCTGCTTATTGTCTGCTTGCTGTTTCTGCTCACTGTCTCTGCTCATTGTTTGCTTCTCTCTTAATGATGTAAATAATTTGAGAGGAAAGGTTCATGGCAAACCAAGTACCAACAATACAAATGCCTTAGCATAGACCCTAATAGCTGAAGTTCTTCCCATACTGTTTTAGTAGCTGAAAAGAATTTTCATTCACCATTAAATTAGCACATCTTCCCTGCCTTTCTGTACCTTCATTATCCTGGAACTGATGACATAGGCAGAAACATTAATAAATACCTCATTGTATTTTAAGTAAAGTGTACATTGATCACCCAAGAGTGTTATTGTTAAGCCATTAGCAGACTTTCCTTCCCTCTGTTTATAACTACATCTGCCCATGTGTGGGCAGATTTTTTTACGATCAAGAGTTTGGAATTGTTTTCTTCCACTGTGACAAAGCCTTGGAATCTTATTCTTCCTGTCAAGAAAATCTGACAAAATAAAACCTAGTCCCTTGAACTTGCCAGATCTTCACTGATCAGAAAGATAACAACTGTAAGTTCAGCTAGGTCTAGAATTGGACAACTGTAAGATCTTCTGTGATGTATCATTTTGTAGTCTTTTCCTAGCTATTAGAAAGTATCGTGATTACACATTAATTTTTTAATTTGTTTTGAATAGGTAATACATTCACACGGTTCAGAACTCCAAAAATCTAAAAGAATGTATGGGAAAAAGTTTTCTTCTCATACCCATTCCCCAACCATCCTTTTCTCCACTGTACCTGCAAGCACGGTTTTTGTTTTTTTGTTTTTTTTTATTTTCTTACCAGATATAGTCTATGTACTCACTCATAAGCAAATATGAAAGTATATTCTTTCATCCCTTTTTTATGCAAATAGTAGCATACTGTATATACTGTTTGTATGAGTCAGGATTCAATTAGGGAAATAGATGCACATGAATATTATGGATTAAGGGATTTATTATAGGAATAAAACTTTACAAGTGTGGGTGATGCTGAAGAAGTAAGAATCCAAAAGAATGTGCTTGGAGGATCAGAAAAAAGTCACTAACCAGCTCTTTAAAACAGTGGCCCAAGTGGGCAAATCAGAGCTTGCCAGGGAACCTGGTTGCATAGCAGAGGAGAGCAAGGACAAGCTGGAATCTACATCTATCTCTCATTGCCTCTAACCACAGGACCTTCAGCACATAAAGGCTTCAGCTTCGCTTCTACCTTCCAAATATCACTTGAATTTCTCTTTTGGTCAACTGTAACTCAGAACCACATTGGGAAGTGTATGTCCTTCCTTACGTCCATCCTTCTTTCCTCCCTGTCCTTCCTTATGTCCTTCCTTCCTTTCTTTGTTAGATTCCTAAGCAAATACAGTGTAATCATGGTATTGAAAGTTGAAATGGAAAAAGAAAGAGCATAGAATAGGAAAGGCACACCTTCTCCCACTCCCTCCTCGCTCTGTAACTTTGTGAATATCGTTACTAGACCTCATTAAGAGAAGGAATCATCTCTTATTTGACTTTTCCCCCTCTATAGTGACTAGAGAATACCTAGTACATAAATGTTTGTTAATTCTTATCTCTCTGGGATTCATATTCCTCATTTATAAATCATGGGTACCAAGTTTACTAAGGGTGTTACTGTGAGGATAACATGAATTAATATATGTGAAAGGGTTTTGTTAGGTAGATCATTTATACCTACTTAAGGAATTGTCCTTTTGAAACAGGACTGAGCTTGCAAGAGAAATATTAATGTTCGTATCCAGGCCAGAGGTCAGGAGACAGGCACTCCACCCTTTTACTCTGACGTTCTGGACAAGTTACTTTAGCCTTCTAACTTAGCTTCCTCTTCTGGTAACTTTGAAAACTTAACTTTTAATGTGGTATGCAAATGTGTAGGCTGTAACTTTAGAACAAAGAAGACCCTGTTGACATAGATGATTTTTGGAACTCAAAGTATTCTTGCTTTTGTCTATTCCCATTAATTAAGCACACATTTATTGAAGTATGTGTGCTTCACATACTGTGCTAGATGCTAATATCCCTTTTTACTATATCACCTCTTCTTTAATCCAGTTTGCTGCCCCTATTTAAATTTTTTTATGATTGAATTTCTGTGATAACTGCACTAAAGGACGTCCTTGAAGAATATTGAAAATATATGGCTAATTCTGACTATGAATTATTTTTATTCAGAAGAGGGCTGAGCTTATGCTGGTACCTAACAAAATGTCATATATAAGACTAATAAAATTCTAAAACAAAAGCTTTAATTCTGGTGCTTTTTAAAAAAATTCTTTGGCAGCTGAGATCAGCTGAGTTTTTATTAGATTGTTATTAGATTCTCCAAACATAATTTTTAGATATGTTGAAACACTTGGTACTCACAGAAGAAGATATAAAATCAGATTTAATCGTTTACACTTTCAATTGTTCTTGTAACTTCATGCCCTTTAGAGCATGATATTGAAGCCCATCCCAGCTATCTGTGCCTTTCCCCAACAAGAATAAATGAAAGTTGGTATGCTAGGGGAAAGATGTAAAGCATGTGATAGCTAGGGGTTAAGATTATTAGGATGATGCTAATTTTATTCATATCTTTGTATTTGCAAATTCAAAATACTGTTTTTCTTTTTCTTAGGACTTACTAAGGGAAAAATCATCCATTAAAATGGCAGGACCACAGATAAATTATAGCTCAGCATTTTAATAAGTATGATAATCAGATTAATTCAAAACCTCTCTATTTGTTTCTAACATATTGCTTTCATTTATTTGTCTTTAATGAAGATTATTATTATTTGCATTATTTTGCTTAATGGTAGCATAACTGTAGCCTCATTTGTAGCATTTAGGTTTCATAGAATATAATAGAGGATATTGGTTTCAAAAATTTTTAGTTGCCCAAAAATTAATTTACTTTCTAAAATTTGTAGTCACCCACTTTTTAAAAAAGAACTATCACGTACAAATGCAAGAATGTCTTTTTGTGGACTAGAATGGATGTACGTCACTATTGCAGGGTGGTGGGAATGTGGAGAAGCATAGGAAAAATACAATTAATGTAACCTATGGACCATAGTTAACAGCAATACTGTAATATTCTTGCATCAATGCCAAAGATGTACAGTGTTAATAATAGGGAGGGATGGACAAAAATATGCCAAATGTACACTATGGACCATAGTTAGTGGTAATAGTCTGATGATATTATCTCATAATCTATAACAAATGTTCCACAACAGTGTGGTGTTTTAATGAAGGGTTGTTGTGTGGGAATTCTGCACATGTGCATGATTGTTTTGTAAGTTCACAACCTCTGTAAGAAAAACATTTTTTAAAAAAAGAGCTATCACTTTCCTCCAGTTTATCACAATGGCTTACAAGATGGGATTCCCTAGACTGTATGAATCTACTTTGTTCTTACTGTCTAACAGCCTCAGAATTAGCAAGACTTGATTTTAGGCATAAGGTTTTTTTTTTACTGTACGCATTTTCTTTCAGATCTCTTAAGCCATGAAAATGCAGCAACACTGAACGATGTAAAGACACTGGTCCAGCAGCTGTACACCACACTGTGCATTGAGCAGCACCAGTTAAATAAGGAAAGGGAGCTTATTGAACGATTAGAGGATCTCAAAGAGCAACTGGCTCCCTTGGAAAAGGTGAAAATTCATATCAGATTTTTCCATCTGTATTTTTTCCAGATTATACAATGCTTCCTTTTATGACTCCCAAGTTTTATGCAATTGAGTTATGTTAATTAAACTCCATTAGTTTGTGGGACTAACCATGAAAAAGTTTCAGTCAAAGCTGAGAAAGGATTTAAAAAGGAATAGTTTGAAGCCTTAATAATGGACTTAGAGCTTTGATGTCTAAGTGTACTGCCCCTAGCCAGATTTACCACCTTTAAGACAGAGAGTGACATAATTGCTGATCAAAAAAGTTCTGAGTAGAGTGGATAATGATTTTAGCCAAGTTAAGGATGAATATAATGGAATAATGCAGTTATTTAAAATGATTATGTAACTCTAATATACTTTGGAATTTCATGATATAATGTGAAAAGTAAATTATGAAACAGTATATATACTGTGGCCCAATTTTAATGTTTTATGCATATATCTATGCACATTTATATATATGCACACAGAAAAATATAAAAAGGAATATATTGTAAATGCTAATAAAGTAGTAGTATTATAATTGATTTTTCTTCTTTATACTTCTCTGAATTTTTTACAATGAACATGTCACACCCTTTTTTATGATTGTGCAAGTATTTCAGTTTTAAGAAATAAGATTATATATTAGAGTTTAAGGAAAGACACAAATACTCTTAATATTGCACTTTTTTATTTCTTTAAAAGCATTTATATCAAGGTCATTCTGATTAAGACATTAGAAATGTGTGATAAGTTAAATCTGAGGAATTGTTGTGAAAGGGGATGAGATTTAGTTTGACACTTTCAAAATTTAAAGAACTTTTATGTACTGACTGTAACAAAATTATCATTTATTATTTACTATGTGCCAAAAGTTGTGCCAAGCGTTTTATCTTGTTCTCTTAATCCTCAGAACCACCCTATAATGAAGTTAATGATGATTTTGCAGATCAGGGTCCTGTCCCTGGCTGTTCTGAATACAGAGATGGGATGTTGTTCTGCCCCCACTATGCTTTTCTGCCTGCTATTAGACCCATAGAGTAAAAACTAATAATAGTTGAAATCATTGAGAGACTGTTAAAATAGTTTAATTTCTCTTTTTCAAAGAAAGTAATCTTGTGATTGGATAAAGAGTTGTTGATACCAATTTATTTACTCCCATATTTTTGCCATATTTTCTGCCATTTCTAGGGTGAAACATAAAACCCAAGTGCTCTAAAAAATTTTGTTATTCCTATAAAATATTTTGTTCAGTGATAATTACAGATAATATTTAGGAATACACACTATACTTATTAGAATTGGGACTAACTTGTGTCTAGATTAGGAGCCCTCTTTCTTTAGTGAACTTAGAATAGTTTAAATAAGAGCTTTAAATTCGTTCTATATCAAAATGCCTTACTATTGGTCATGTGTGACCCATAGGTACGAATTGAGATTAGCAAAAAAGCTGAGAAGAGGACCACTTTGGTGCTATGGGGTGGACTTGCCTACATGGCCACACAGTTTGGCATTTTGGCCCGGCTTACCTGGTGGGAATATTCCTGGGACATCATGGAACCAGTCACCTACTTCATCACTTATGGAAGTGCCATGGCAATGTATGCATATTTTGTAATGACACGTCAGGTAAGAATTCCTCTTCAAGTAATTTTATAAGATGAAGTGTTGGTAATGAAAATAGTTCTCTTTTCTTCCACATTCTTTCTAAGGCCAGTTCTCCTTAACTACCCATTTTGCCTTCATATGTGTATGTCCACGTGTGTATACACATGCATGCCAAGAATGTATTAGGCACTATTCTAGGTGCTAAAGATAGAGAGATGAATATAAGACATGGCTTCTGCCCTCATGGGACTCACAGACTATTATGAGGGCCATATAAACTGGTAAGTTCTTTAAAAATATACTATAGTATGATGAATGCACAACTCGATGATTATACCAAATGCCATTGATTGTACACTTTAGACAAACTATATGGTTTGTGAACAAAAATAATAATAAAATAATAGAGTAGGGCACATTGTAGGGAGTAGCAGCTGGTTTATGGTGGAAATGTGGCTGGAAGGGGTGGTCTGTGGATGTGAATGTCAGTTGAAAGAGGACTGGAGAATAGTCGAGGGACGGAATGGCGCAGTGAGCCCAGAGGTGGATGAGAATTGTGGTTGATAGTACAGATTCAAGAGTGTCCTTTTGTGAGCTAGAGAAGATGTGCATCACTGTTGTGGGGTGGTGAGAGTGTAGAGAAGAATGGGAAAAATACAATTGGTGTTACTGTGGTTGGCAGCAATACTGTAATGTTCATGCATCTATGCCAAAAATATACTGTGTTGATAGTGGGGAAGTATGGAAGAAGTGCGCCAGGTGTGCGCTATGGACCATGTTGGTGGTAGTGGTCTGATGATATTGTCTCATGGTCTGTGGCAGATGTTCCGCCATGGTGTGGGGTGTTGTGTGGGGTTTCTGTATATGTGCATGATCGTTTTGTAGGTTCACAATTTCTGTAATAAAAATATATTTTAAAAAATAATAATAGAGTGGGTTGGGGGAAAAATACACCAAATGTGAGATATGGAATATAGTTAGTAGTAAGATTTTGACAATATTCTTTCATAATTTATAACAAATATTTCACAACACTGCAAGGTGTTGGTGGTGGGTTGATATATGGGACCCCTGTATGATATTATGCATGTTTGTTTTGTAAGTTCACATTTTTTACTAGACATTTATTTTTTATGTATGTTCATGTTTGAATGATATACAATTTAAAAATACAAAAAAAACATTAAAAGTTAATAATAATAATAATAATAATGATAATAGAGTAGGTTGGGGGGGAAATACACCCAAATGTAAGATATGGACTATAGTTAGTAGTAATACTTTGATGATGTTTTTTCATAATTTGCTACAAATGTTTCATAAAAATGCAAGTATTCGTGGTGAGGTGCTATATGGGAGTCCTGTATGATGTTATACATGTTTGGTAAGTTCACAACTTTTACTATACACATATTGTTTATGAATGTTCATATATGAATGATATACTTCATTAAATTATTTTTAAAATGAAAAATATGTATATATACTACAGTAAAGTATGGAATACAAGGGCAAAAAAGACAGTGGTCAGACACAGGATAACTTGTTTGGCAAAGGTGGCTTGGCTTTTTAAGTACTATGCAGTCCCTTTAACAGACATATGGGGACAAGCTTTTTATTTTTATTTTTTGAGTTCTTGGAATAATAGAATTGATGTTAACTAATCAAATAGTTAAACTAAACTTTGGGCTACTTCTAAGCATGGTAAGAGTTGAATTGGGTTTTTGTTTGTTTTGTTTTCTTTTATTTCATAGAAGAGAGATAAAAATTACCTAAACACTTTATACTCCTGGCCTATTCTTTACCAACCAAGGCTCATTTATTAAATACCAGTACCTACATCTAATTTTTGATGCCAATGCTGTTTTGTTTTGTTTTTAATTACCCCATTTTAAAAAATTTATTAGAGAAGTTGTGGGTTTACAGAACAATCATGCATAAAATACAGGCTTCTCATGCACCAACCCACCACCAACTCCTGGCATTGGTGTGGAACTTTTAATTAAAGTCCATTGCTTAATTTAGGGTTCACTGTTTGTGTAGTGCACTTCCATGGATTTTTTGAAAAAATTTTATTTTGTTACCATATGTGCAATCTAACCTTTCCCCTTTTAATTATATTCAGTTATATATTTCAGTGCTATTAATTGCGTTAACACTGTTGTGCTACCATTGCCGTCATCCATTACTGATACATTTCCATCATTCCAAATAGGAACCCTGTACATTTTAAGTCTTAACTTCCCATTCCCTATCCCCACCCCACCCCTGGTAACTTATATTCTAGATTCTGACGCGATGAGTTTGCTTATTCTAATTGTTTCAAATCAGTGAGATTGTACAATATTTGTCCTTTTATATTTGGCTTATTTCACTGAACATGATGTCTTCAAGGTTCATCCATGGTGTTGCAAGTTTTTTGGAGGTCTCAGGGCTGGGGATTGAACCCAGGACCTCATATGTGGGAAGCCTGTGCTCAACCACTGAGCTACACCGGCTCCCCAGGACATCATTCCTATTAATGACTCAATAATATTCCATCATGTGTATTTAGCACAGTTTATTTATCCATTCATCAGCTGCTGGACACTTGGGTTGCTTTCATCTTTTGGCAGTTATGAATTATGTGACTATGAATATCAGTGGGCAAATATCTGTTTGATATTTGCTCTCAGTTTTTTCCGTATATGCCCAGTAGTAGGACTGCTGGTTCATATGGTAGTTCTAACCAACAAACTGTCTTCCACAGTGACTGCACCATTTTACATTGCCACCACCAATGAATGGGTGTTCCTACTTCTCTGTATCCTCTCCAACACTTATTTTCTGTTGTTTTTTTTTAGTAGCATCCATTCTAATGGGTATGAAATGGTATCTCACTGTGGTTTTGATTTGCATTTCCCTAATGGCTATGATGTTGACCATCTTTTTGTGTGCTTTCTGGCTCTTTGTATATCTTCTTTGGAGAAATGTCTGTCCAAGTCTTTTGCCCATTTTTTAAATGGATTGTTTATCTTTTTGTTGTTAAGTTGAAGGATTTCTTTATGTATACTAGATATTATACCTTTGTTAGGTATGTGGTTTCCAAATATTTTCTCCCCTTGTGTAGGTTGTCTTTTTACTTTGAGAAACAAAGGTGTGTTATGTTTTTTTGTATATTGATGAGGTCCCATTTATCTTAATTTTTTCTTTTGTTGCTTGTACTTTGAGTATAAAGTTGAAGAAACTGTTGGCCTAACACAAGGTCCTGAAGATGCTTCCCTACGTTTTCTTCTAGGAGTTTGATAGTTCTAGCTTTTATATTTAGGTCTTTTGTCCATTTTGAGCTGATTTTTGTATATGGTGTGATGTAAGGGTCCTTCTTTTTTTTTTTTTTTTTTTTCAAATGGAGATCTAGTTTTCCCAGCACCCTTGTTGAAGAGACTATTTTTTTCCCAATTGAGTGGTCTTTGCTACCTTGTCCAAATCAGATGGCCATAAATGTGATGGTTGATTTCTGAGCTCTCAGTTCTATTCCATTAGTCTATATGTCTCTCTTTGTGCCAGAACCATGCTGTTTTGATTACTGTGGCTTTGTAATAAGTTTTAAGATTGGGAAGTGTGAGTCCTCCAACTTCACTTTTCTTTTTCAAGATGGCTTTAACTATTTGGGGCCCTTTACTTTTCCATACAATTTTTTTTTTAGTTAAAGAAGTTGTGAGTTTACAAAAAAGCATGCATAACATACAGGATTCCCATACACCACTCTCACCACCAGTACCTTGTGTTGTTGTAGAACATTTGTTACAAATGATAAAAGAATATCCAAATATTATTACTAACTATAGTCTATAGCTTATATTAGGTCTAGTTTCCCCATACACCACCCTATTATTAACACTATGTATTAGTATTGTACAATTGTTAAATTCACGTAAGAGGCCAGACGTCTTCGCGGAGAGTTGCCGTGGTTTCCTGCTTCAACAGTTCTTGAATGAATCCTGGCGCTCGCCCCCATCAGCCAGCCACTCTGAACAGCCCTCCACCACTGTTATAGTACCACACGGCCACTGCTGCCTCTCCTCAACTGCCCACCATGACGACCAGATCCCCGTCACAGGTGTGCCAGAACTACAACCAGGACTCAGAGGCTGCCATCAACCTCCAGATCAACCTGGAGCTCTATGCCTCTTATGTCTACCTGTCATGTCTTACTACTTTGACCATGATGATGTAGCTATGAAGAACTTTTCCAAATATTTTCTTGACCAATCTCCTGAGGAGAACATGCTGAGAAACTGATGAAGCTTCAGAACCAATGAGGTGGCCAAATCTTCCTTTAGATTATCAAGGAACCAGAACCAGACAAGTGGGAGAGCAGGCTGAATGCAATGGAGTCTGCATTACACTTGGGAAGAAGGCTGAATCAGTCATTACTGGAACTGCACAAACTGGCCACTGACAAAAACGATCCCCACTTGTGTAACTTCATCGAGACTCATTACCTGAATGAGCAGGTAGAGTTGGGTGACTACGTAACCAGCTTGCACTAGATGGGGGCCCCGGATTCTGGCTTGGCAGAGTATCTCTTTGACAAGCACACTCTGGGAAACAGTGATGATGGGAGCTAAGCCTTATGCCAGCTTTCCCAGAGCCATGGGGTGACTTCCAAGGCCACCACAGCAGTGCGTGCTTGTTGGGTTTACCTTTTCTGTAAGTTATATCAGCATCTCCCAAGTTCTTTCATTTGTACCATTCCTTCAAATAAAGTAATTTGGTACCCAGGTGTTATCTTGGGGGAAAAAAATTCATGTAAGAATGTTCTCATCTTTGTACTGTTAACCACAATCCATCATCCATCACAGGGTTCGCTGTTACACAGCCCCATGCCTTGTACAGTCCATCCAAAACGTACACTCGGTGGCTCTCAGTTTCATTAATTGTATTTTTCCCTTGCATCACCATATTCTTACCACCTTGTAACAGTGACATTTGTTCTAGTTCGTAGAAAAACATTCTTGTATTTGTACTATTAACCACATTCCTCATCTACCACATGGTTCATTATGTTATTCAGTCCGTAGATTATTCTCTGGCTTTCTTTCAATTGATATTTGCATCCCTAGACTACCCCTTTCAGCCACAATCCCATTTACAAACCAGCCTTGTTAGTTATACTCACTATAATATGTTACCATAAACTCTATCCATTTCCACACTTTTATATTCAAGCTAATTAAAAATTCTACATATATTAAGCATCAGTATCCCTTCTCAGCCCTCATCCTACCTCCCACTGACCTATACTCTAGATTTTAACTCCATAAAGTTACTCATTGTATATAGTTCATAGTAGTGAGACAATACAATATAATACCTGGCTTATTTCACTCAGCCTAATGTCCTCAAGGTTCACCCATGTTGTCATAAGCGTCCCGATTTCATTTCTTCTTACAACTGAATAGTACTCCATCATATATATATACCACATTTTTTGTATTCATTCATTCAAAAGGTTGATGGACTCTTGGATTGTTTCTGTCTTTTGGCAATTGTGAATAATGCTGCTATGAACATTGGTGTGCAATTGTCAGTTTACATCCTTGCTTTCAGTTTTTCTAAATATATTCCTAGTAACGAGATTGCAGGATCATACAGCAGTTCTATATTTAGTTTCCTGAGAACTGCCAAACTGTCTTCCACAGAGGCTGCACCATTCTACATTCCCACCAACAGTGAAGGAGTGTTCCTATTTCTCCATATCCTCTCCAGCACTTGTTTTCTGTTATTTTAATAAAGGCCATCCTAGTAGGTGTGAAATGATATCTCATTGTAGTTCTGATCTGCATTTCCCTGATAGCTCATGATGTTGAAGATTTTTTTCATGTGCTTTTTGACCATTTGTATTTCTTCTTTGGAAAAATGTCTTTTTAAGTCTTTTGCCCATTTTTTAATTGGGTTATTTGTCTTTTTATCATTGAGTTGTGTGATCTCTTTATATAACATGGAAATCACACCCTTATTGAATATGTGGTTTTCACCCATTGAATAGGCTATCATTTCACCTTCTTGACAAAGTCCTTTGAAGTACAAAAGTGTTTAATTTTGAGGAGGTCCCATTTATCCATTTTTCTTTTGTTGCTTGTGCTTTGGGTGTAAGGTTTAAGAAACTACCGCCTATCACAAAATCTTGAAGATGTTTCCCTACATTTTCTTCTAGGAATTTTATGGATCTAGCTTTATATATTTAGGTCTTTGATCCATTTTGAGTTAACTTTTGTGTAAGATGTGAAATAGGGGTCCTCTTTCTTTCTTTTGGATATGAAGATCCAGTTCTCCCAGCACCATTTGTTGAATGGACTGTTCTAGTCCAGTTGGGTGGGTTTGACAGCCTTATCAAAAATCACATGATCATAGATGTGAGGGTCTGTTTCTGAACAATCAAATTAGGTTCCATTGGTCTACATGTCTATCTTTATGCCAGTATCATGCTGTTTTTACCACTGTAGCTAAGTCATATGATTTAAGTCTGGAAGTGAGAGGCCTCCAACTTTGTTCTTCCTTTTTAAGATCTTTCTGGCTATTCAGGGCCCCTTACCCTTCCAAATAAATTTGATAATGGCTTTTCCATTTCTTTTTTTTTTTTTTTTAAAGGCTATTGGGATTTTTATTGAGATTGCATTGAATCTGTAGATCAATTTGGGTAGAATTGACATCTTAACAATATTTAGTCTTCCAGTCCATGAACTTGAAATGTCCTTCCATTTATTTGTCTTCTTTGATTTCTTTTAGCAATGCATTGTAGTATTCTGAATAGTTTCTTTACATCCTTTGTTAAGTTTATTCCTAAATATTTGATTCTTTTAGTCGCTATTATAAATGGAATTTTTTTCCTGACTTCTTCCTCAGATTGCTTATTCCTAGTGTATAGAAACACTACTGATTTTTGCGTATTAATCTTGTATCCTGCCACTTTGCTGAACTTGTCTGTTGGTTCTTGTAGCTTTGTTGTAGATTTTTCGTGACTTCTAGGTATAAGATCATATCATCAGTGAATAGCAAAAGTTTTACTTCTTCCTTTCGTATTTGGTTGCCTTTTATTTCTTTTCTTGTAGAATTACTCCAGCTAGAACCTCTTGCACACTATCGAACAATAGTGGTGACAGCGAGCATCCTTGTCTTGTTCCCAATTTTAGTGGGAAAGCTTTCAATCTTTCACCATTGAATGCAATATTAGCTGCGGGTTTTTCATATATGCCCTTGATCATGTTGAGAATGTTTCCTTCCTTACCAAGAAGTGCTTTTTTTTTCAGAGTGCTTTTACCAAGAAACGATGCTATATTTAGTCAAGTGTCTTTTCTGCATCAATTGAGATGATCATGTGATTTTTTTTCTTTGATTTACAGTGATCGCATACCTGGGATGGAACCCACTTGATCATGATGGATATTTCTTTTAGTGGGCTGTGAGATTCAATTAGCGAGTATTTTGTTGGGGATTTTTGCATCTATGTTCGTTAGAGAGGTGGTTCTGTAGTTTTCTTTTTTCATAGTATCTTTATCTGGCCTTGGTATTAGGGTTATGTTGGTTTCATAGAATGAGTGCAGTAGCATTCCCTCCTGCTCAATTTTGCAGAAGAGTTTGAGCAAGAGTGGTATTAAATCTTCTTTAAATGATTGGTAGAATTTTCCTGTAAAGTCATCAGTTCTGGGCTTTTCATTTTAGGGAGGTTTTATTTTTTTATTAATTTTTTAAAAGATGTTTAGATTACATAAACATTACATAAAACTGGGGGATTCCCATATGCCCCGCTCCCCACACTGCCCACATTTACCCACATTAACAACATCTTTCATTAGTGTGGTACATTCATTGCAATTGATGAACACATTTTGGAGCATTACCACTAAGCATGGATTATAGTTTACATTGTAGTTTACACTCTCTCCCACACAATTCTGTAGGTTATGGCAAGATATATAATGCCCTGTATCTGTCGTTGCTGTGTCATTCAGGACAATTCCTAAGTTCCGAAAATGCCCCTGTATTAGACCAGTTTTCCCTCTCCCTGACCTCAGAACCTCCAGTGGCCACTGTTTCCACATCAATCGTAAGTTCTTCCATTGCTAGAATCACAATAAGTTTGTAGTAGAATACCAGTAAGTCCACTCTAGTCCATAGTTTGGGGAGGTTTTTAATGACTGTTTCTATCTCTTTTCTTGTGATTGGTTTGTTAAGGTCTTCTGTTTCTTCTAAGGTCAGTGTAGGTTGTTCATGTGTTTCTAGTAATTAGTCGATTTTGTCTATGTTGTCTCATTTGTTGGTGTACCGTTCATAGTATCCTCTTATGATCTCTCTTATTTCTGTGGGGTCAGTAATAATGACCCCCCTCTCATTTCTGATTTTATTTTTTTGCATATTCTCTTTTTTTGCTTTGTCACTTTAGCTAAGGGTTTGTCCATTTTGTTGATCTTCTCAAAGAACCAACTTTTGTTTTTGTTGATCCTCTCTATTGATTTTTTGTTCTCAATTTTATTTACTTCTGCTCTAATCTTTATTATTTCTTTCATTCTGCTTGCTTTGGGACTAGTTTGCTGTTCTTTTTCTAGTTCCTCCAACTGTATAGTTAGAGCTTTGATTTTATCTCTTTCTTCCTTTTTAATGTAAGCATTTAGCACTATAAATTTTCCTCTCAGTACCAACTTTGCTGCATCCGAAAAGTTTTCATATGTTATGGTCTCGTTTTTATTCATCTTAATATACTTCCTGGTTTCTCTTGCAATTTCTTCTTTGCTCCATTGGTTGTTATTTAATTCCATCCTTTTGTGTATTTTCCAGTCCTCTACCTGTTTTTGATTTCCAGCTTCATTCTTTTATGATCAGAGAATGTTCTTTGTATAATTTCAGTCTTTTTCACATTTTTTTTAAATTTTTTAAATTTATTCAAGTATATCACTCATACATGAACATAAATAAACAATAAGTGTATAGCAATAGTTGTGAACTTACAAAACAAACATACGTAACATCATACAGGGCTCTCATACCTCACCCTACCACCAATACCTTGCATTACTGTCAAACATTTTTAACTAATGATTAAAGAGCATCCTCAAAATATTACCACTAACCAAAGTATTTTCCTCCAACCCAACCCACCATCATTATTATTTTTATATCATTTATACATGAACATATATAAACAGTAAGTATATAGTAAAAATTGTGAACTTACAAAGCAAACATTCATAACATCATACAGGGGTCCCATACATCAACCCTCCACTAACATCTTGCATTGTCTTGAAACAATTGTTACAAATTATGAAAGAATATTGTCAAAAATCTTACTACTAATTATAGTCCTTGTCTTACATTTGGTGTATTTTCCCCTTAACCCACCCTATTATTATTTTTTTAATATATTTTATGACAGAAGTTGTAAACTTACAAAACAATCATGCACATGTGCAGAATTCCCAAACAACACCCCTCTATCAACACACCACACTGTGGTGGAACATTTGTTACAGATTATGAGATAATATCATCAGATTATTACCAGGTTCATAGCGTACATTTGGCACACATTTTCCATACTCCCCCATTATCAACACAGTACATCTTTGGCATAGATGCAAGAATATTACATTATTGCAGTTAACCACAGTCCATACGTCATTGCAGTTGTATTTTCCCCATGCTTCTTCACATTCCCACCACCCTTCAATAGTGGTGTATATCTGCTCTAGCTCCTAGAGGACACTCTTGCATCTGTACCATCAACCACAATTCTCATCCACCTCCAGGTTTACTGTGCTATTCAGTCCCTATATTATTCTCAAGCTTCTGTCAATTGACATTTACATCCCTCGACTACACTTTTCAGCCACATCCCCATTTATAAACCAGCTATTATTCACTATAATGTGTTACCATCAACTCTGTACATTTCTACACTTTTACAGTAAAGCTAATTAAAACTTCTACATTAAATATCAGTAGTCCAGCTCAGTATTCCTCTTGTCTCCTTTAAGAATCCACCACCTACCACTAAGTCTTGAAGATATTTTCCTGCATTTTCGTCTAGAGGCTTTATGGTCCTTGCTTTTATATTTAGGTTTTTTTTTTTACCTATTTTGAGTTAATTTTTGTATAAGGTGTGAGGTAGGGGACCTCTTTCCTTCTTTTGCTATGGATATCCAGTTTTCTCAGCACCATTTGTTGAATGGACTGTTCTACCCAAACTGTGTGGGTTTGACAGGCTAGTCAAAAATCACTTGACCATAGATGTGAGGGTCTGTTTCTGAATCATCAGTTTGTTTCCACTGGTCTTTGTGTCCGTCTTTATGCCAGTACCATGCTGTTTTTACCACTGTAGCTAGGTAATACAACTTAAAGTTTGGAAATGAGGGTCTTCCAACTTCACTTTTCCTTTTTAAGATGTTTCTGGCTCTT
>JAQZBX010025458.1:0-29522 GCA_029593785.1 Cabassous unicinctus
AAAACTCACGGTTCTGTTTCTGTCGTCGCGATTTCTCTCTTTTGTCCCTCTCTCCTCTCGGTGGTGTGCAGTCTTTCCCTGTTGTCCTAAACCCTAGAAGATCTATTTTGGGTCTGTTTCAGCCTGTTCTCTAGCTATTTTTCTGGAGAAGAGATTCCTGTGTGTTACTAGTCAGCCATCTTCCCGGAAGTCCTCCTCTAGGTATATTCTTAATAGTGGAATTGCTGGATCATATGGCAATTCTATATTTAGTTTCCTGAGGAACTGCCAAACCATCCTCCACAGTGGCTGCACTGTTCTACATTCCTAGTAGATAAGTGTACCTATTCTTCCACACATTCTCCAACAATTGTAGTTTTCTGTTTTTTTAATAGCAGCCAGTCTAGTAGGTATAAGATGATATCTCACTGTAGTTTTGATTTGCATTTCCCTTATAGCAAATGCAAAATTGCTAAAAATGTGTTTTTTAGCCATTTGTATTTCCTCCTTCAAAAATTGTCTATTCAAATCTCTTACCCATTTTTAAAATGGGTTGTTTGTCCTTTTATTTTAGAGATGCAAGATTTCTTTAAAATTGCTTGATATTGGACCCTTATCTGATAAATGGTTCCCAGATATTTTCTCCCATTTAGTAGGCTGCCTTTTCACTTTCTTGAAAGTGAAGCACAAAGGTTTTTAATCTTGAGGAGGTCTCATTTATCTATGTTTTTTTTTCATTGCTTGTGCTTTGGGTATAAAGTTTATGAAACCATTTCCTACTACAGGATCTTGTAGATGCTTCCCTACATTATCTTCTAGAAGCTTTATGGTCTTGGCTCTTAGATTTAGGTCTTTGATCCATCTTGAGTTGATTTTTGTATAGGGAATGAGATGGTGATCACCTTTCATCCTCTTGGATATGGATAAGCAGTTCTCCCACCACCATTTGTTGAAGAGACTATTCTGTCCCAGCTGAGTGGGCTTAGAGGCCTTGTTGAATATCAGTTGGCCATATATGCATGGGTGCATATCTGAACTCTCAGCTCGGTTCCACTGGTCAGTATGTCTCTTCTTGTACCAATACCATGCAGTTTTGACCACTGTAGCTTTGTAGTATGCTTTCAAGTCAGATAGTGTGATTCCTCCAATTTCATTTTTCTTTTTTTAAGATGTTTTTGGCTATTTGGAACCCCTTACCTTTCTAAATAAATTTGATAATTGGCTTTTCAGTTTCTGTAAAAAATGCTGTTGGAACTTTTATTGGGATTGTGTTGAATCTGTAAATCAGTTTGTATAGAATTAACATCTTGGTGATATTTAGTCTTCCAATCCATGAATATGGAATATTCTTCCATTTATTTAGGTCTTCTTTGATTTCTTTTAGTAATGTTGTGTAGTTTTCTGTGTACAAGTCCTTTGCATCCTTAGTTAAGTTTATTCCTAGATACTTGATTCTTTTAGTTGCTATTGTAAATGGATTTTTTCATGATTTCCTTCTCAGATTGCTCATTATTAGTGTACAGAAACACTACTGATTTTTGCATGTGGATCTTATATCCTGCCACTTTACTGAACTCATTTATCAGCTCTAGAAGCATTGTTGTAGATTTTTTGGGACTTTCTACATATAGGATCATGTCATCTGCAAATAGTGAAAGTTTTTCTTTTTCCTTTCCAATTTGGATTCTTTTTATTTCTTTTTCTTGCCTAAGTGCTCAAGCAAGTACTTTTAATACACTATTAAATAAGAGGGTGACAGTGGGCATCCTTATCTTTTCCAGATCTTAGAGAGCCTTTCACCCTTGAGTATGATGTTAGCTGTAGGTTTTTCATATATACCCTTTATCATGTTGAGGAAGTTTCATTCTATTCCTAGATTTTAAGTGTTTTTGTGAGGAAAGGGTGCTGTATTTTGTTGAATGCTTTTTCTGCATCTATAGAGATGATCACATGATGTTTTTCCTTCAATCTGTTTATGTTGTGTATTACATTGATTGATTTTCTTATGTTGAACCACCCTTGCATACTTGGGATAAAATACACTTGAGCATGGTGTACAATTTATTTGATGTATTGTTGGATATGATTAGCAAGTATTTTGCTGAGGATTTTTGCAACTAAGTTGATTAGAGAGACTGGCCTGTAGTTTTCCTTTCTTGTGTGGCGTCTTTGTGTGGCTCTGGTATTAGGGTGATGTTTGCATCCCAGAATGAGTTAGGTAATGTTCCCTCCATTTCACGTTTTTGGAAGAGTTTGAACAGGATTGATATTAGTTTTTTCCAGAATGCTTGGTAGAATTCACCAGAGAAGCCATCTGGTCTTGGGCTTTTCTTGGTTGGGAGGTTTTTGATGACTAATTCAATCTCACTACTTGTGATTGGTCTGTTGAGTTCTTCTATTTCTTCTTTCATCAATGTAAGTTGCTCATGTGTTTCTAGAAATTCATCCATTTCATCTAAATTGTCCATTTTGTTGGCATACAATTTTTCAAAGTATCTTCTTATAATATTCTTTATTTTTGTGGGTTTATGGTGACATCCCCTCTCTCGTTTTGAATTTATTTGCATCTTCTCTTTTTTTCTTTGTTAGTCTTCTTAAGGGTTTGTCAATTTTATTACTCTTTTCAAAGAAGAAGCCATGTTTTGTTCAGGGCTCTGAATATTGTTATCAATTCATGGTGGGGTCAGATTGAAGCATTGCCTTTCTCTAGTCAGTTTCCACGGGAAAATCATTCAAAGAGATGCTCTGCCTTCTGGCAGTGTGATATATATTGGAGGGAGGTTTTATGGAGAAAAAGCAAAGTGGGCAGTGTAGCCAGAAATGAAATAGCACTGGTGTCAGAAAATACATTTCTTCTCCATCATGGACTTGTTATTGAAATACTGGCAGTTTCACATTTCAAATCTTCTTCTTCTTATAAGGAAAATAAAAATTAATTAAGGGAATATTTTATGACCATCTAGGTGTTCACAAAATGTCCCTTCAGAGGACATCAGGTGACCAAGTAGTCTCAGCCATGCCACTGAGAAATCAAGAACATTGAACAGGTAACGTCTACCCCTTGGGTATCAATGCCATGAAGAGTGAGCTAGATGGCCTCTAAGGTTCTCTCCTAGCTTCAAAGTTCTAGATCATTTCTCAGGGCAAGGTACCTTGTTCCTGAAATCATTCTGATTTGGTTGTGTGCTTAGTCAAACCATGCAACTGATGGTAATACAAGTAGTCCAGAATTGTTGGGTTTGCTGGTTAATATTCAGAAGGTCACAGTAGAAGTCTGCCTTCCCTCCTACCAGAAACCCATTAGGAATTTGAGGACGGCTACATGTCTGGATGACATCTTGCCCAAAGAATGGCTGGGATCTCTTTCATCCCCTGTCTCATGGTCTTGTTGTGAGAAAGTACTCAGCTCTGTGTCTGACATTGCAGAGCTGTCCTGGAAGAGTAGAGTCCACAAACCATCACTCCCCCTCCCTCCCACATGTTCTCTAGAGGAAAAGAGGGAGACAAAAGTGCCAAGTTGAGAAGCGGATGTGGCTCAAGCGATTGAGCTCCTGCCTACCACATGGGAGGTTCCAGGTTCGGTTCCCGGTGCCTCCTGGAGAAGATGAGCAAGACAGCCAGCTAGAGCAGTAGGCAGGCATGGCGAGCTGATGCAACAAGGAGACACAAAGAGGAAATACAATGAGACATACAACAAAGCAAGGAGCTGAGGTGGCTCAAGCAATTGAGCCTCTCTCTCCCACATGGGAGGTCCCAGGTTTGGTTCCTGGTGCCTCCTAAAGAGAAGACAAGCAGACACAGAGAGCACACAGTGAGCACAAAACAACAAAGGGGGGGAGGATGAATAATAAAAAAATTTAAAAAAAACTGCCAAATTGCTTTGTGTAATAAAATGGAAGGAATGTGAGCTTTCTTGGGTAGCGGCGTGGTAGAAAGGTATTGAGGAACTCTGGAACTATGAGAGGAGGATAGATGGTAGAAAGATCTACTTGAATACAGCAACACAGAAAACTGTTTATGACTAAGGAAAAAAACCAGCCCGTGGGAATTCCCTGTGGCAGGGCTGAGAAACTTCATGAACAATGATGCCTAATATTCAAGGTAAATTTTCCTTTAGAAGCTGAAGTCTTCTAGCAAATCTTGGCTTTTAGTGACAGTTTTGTTCCCAGGGCATAGTGGTGACAACGCTGCTTTGGGCATTGAAAGGTGATGGGAAAGTGGTGTCCAAAGTTGAGAAGACAGGATGAGGAAACAGGTAACAACTGCAGGAGGCAAGATGGTCAATAGGATCCGGGAATCAGCAATAGTAGGAATTTGGAGTGAGATGAACCAGGAGAACATGACTCCTGGACTCTCAGAAATATGGAGGCAGGGTTTTGGACTTCTCACCATGCATTACACGGGGGCTCAAGTCATTTTATTTGGATATTAGTGGAAAGGGTGCCCTCTAGCTGGTAGACGTGGGGACATTTGGATTGTACAAAAAGAACACACACTATTACAGGCAAAATGATCTGGCACCGTGTGGTACATTGTGTGAGGCTGTGTACTCCCATGGTTGCACATTAACATGCCATGTAGGGCTTTGAAAAATACTTTGCCTTGTCTGCCCCAGAAAGTCTGCCGGAGTTGGTCAGGGATTGATATATTAAAATAGATCTACCTAATATGCAGGTAGGGTTGAAAATAATAGATCAAATAGTTACTTTAAGATGGGTGACATCCAGATCCTTTTTGTCCATTTCCACTTTGATTTTAATTATAGAGATAAAAGGTTATCTGGGGAGTATTGTCAGCAAAAATAATTCCCAAGATGCTATTATGGGGTGAATTGTGTGTCCCCCAAAGACACGCTCAAGTCCTGACCCCTGGTCCTTGAACATGACTTCATTTGGAAATAAAGTCTTTGGAGATGTGATGAGTTAAGATGAGGCCAAACTGGCGACCTTATAATAAGAGGGAGATTTGGACAAAAAGGGAAACAGAAACAGGGTAAAATTCCATTTGAAGCTGGAGGCAGAGATTGAAGTGCTGCAAACCAAGGCGTGCCAAGGGCTGCCGGCAGACAGCAGAAGCTGGGAGGGGCGAGCAGGGGGTCTCCTCTACGGGCTTCCAAGGGAGCAGGGCCCTGCCGACAATATGGCAATAGATGCACAAGTATTTGATAAAGTTAGAAAGTTCTACGGAAGTGCAGGGTATTGTTATTCCTGTTCTCTGAAGTCCCATTAAATCTCATTCATGAAATTCATGAAGGATTGTGTATGTATGTGTGGGTGTCTGTCTGTATAGACCATATACACTGGGCCTTTGAAAGAAAGGATGTGCCTAGGGCAGGACTTTGCCATGCAGAGACCACCCACCGCAGGTGTTAGCAAGTCCCAGGACAGCTGCAACCTGCAGCCTCCCCTTTGCCCTCACAAGGCTTCCTGGTTTAACCCTAATGACGGCCAAATGAGCTTCAGGCTTTGTTTCTGTTCCTGCCCCTGGAGGGCTGCTGTGAAAGTCACCTTCAGGTGTGGGATATAGCATGAAGGGTCGTATGGGGAGTGGGGTGTCGTGGAGCTCCTCATGCGGATGCTAGAATTGTTTCAGAGGGGCCACTCAAAGACTGCTCTCAGGATACCGGGGGCCCTTCTCAGTAGCTTTCTTCAGTTCTTCCTAATCCTAGTTTACTTCCTTCCCCACTATTGAAACTCTCAGGAAAGAAAGCGTTTCTGGGCTCTTACTGTTTTAGGGAATCTCTTAGGTGGCCGTCGGCTCCCAGGAGGGAAAGGAGTGTTAGCTCTCACGAGGGAGTGTATGGGTTTGTGTCAGGAGGGGCTGGTGGGAGGGAAAGCCCAGCAGCTCTGCTGGGGGCAGAAGAGGAAACCCTAAGCCTAGTTAGAACAGTCAGATGGGAGGGAGCCGTGGGGGTGGGTGGACTAAGTCACACCAGAGGATTTCCGGAAAAATGCGAAAGGTATGTGGTAGTTCTGTTTCTATCACAACAGCCCAGAATGCACTTTTCATGCAGATCCACGCTCACTGAGGTTTCAAAATCTATAATCAAGAATATGGTTTTATCGTTTGATTTCTTTACTTTCTAGAACTCTTCTTTCCTTACCTACCTCAGGGGTTTTCAAGGTATTCAAGGTTCGTGGTTGAATCTAGAATGGGAGAAAGTTACTCTGTGTTTTGTTCCGCCCAGAATGGGGTTTGTCTTGTATTGCAGGGCACCTTTGAGGACTAACAGGGCTGAGGGGCCAAGAGAGAACTTCCTTCCCCCACCCGAAAGCAAAGTCACCAACGCTGGCTGCAGATATGAGCTGCCTTTGGTCCATGCAGCATCGTTTCATTCCTCAGGCTCATTTCCTATGGATTCCAGAAGGTGCTTTGTGTTAACAAGGGAACAATCTTTGGGTTCCTGAGAGCCAGGGGCCTGCATTTAGGTCTAGATTCTTTGCCATTAATACCGGACCTTTGGAAATTTCTGCGTCTCATTTTCTTCCTTTCACCTGTTGGATGGAAACTCTTTGTCAATTGTAAAATAGCACAAAGATTTAAAGTCTCATTGTTATGTTCTGGTGACATGCTGGCTAGCTTGATTTTTGTTGAGTGCATGACTAGGGAGGGAGGGGATCCTCAACCTTGACTTTAGGCTCAGAAAGAAAGGTCCTCTAAATTTGAAGTATGGTTGCTCTGGGGCATGGAGAGAAGGAAAGAGCACAGCGGTAAATTTCACGGCGTGTGGCCAGTTGCATAGACCAGAGGGGAGAAGTTGGGAGAGCGGGCAGCTGGCTGGGCAGGGTGTTAGAAACTGAGAAATGCTTTGCTGGTGGGTGGAGATGGTACCTTAAAGTCTCTCTGCCCACAGTGGCTCGCATTGGACGGTCAGATTTCTCCCTTTGGAGTAAACACTGTCCCTCTCCAACCCTCTCATTCCAAATACAGATGTTTCTGGAAGGGGTAATATTAAGCCATCCTTTCCTTTTTCTGTTCATTTTCTTAGCTAATAGGGACAGCCTGGGGTAAAAGTGATGGCACAGGGTTATCTGGAGAGGGACACTTCAAATCAAGGCGTGAGAGAGAGGCTTTAGACTCCTTTCATTTACTTCAGCCTTTTGCTTAGGTTTCAGTTTCTTTTGGAGTTTTGAGGGGTAGCTGAGAGGTCAGGGAACGAGTGCCCCAGGGCTTCTGCCCCAGACTGAACCGAGTCAGGGGGGACATGTTAACCAGAGAACAGGGAGGACAAATCCCTGGTCTGGGAAACTGAGTAACACTTCGGTTTCCTCACTTTGTGCTATTGAGGATGTTGGTGGCGTGCAGATGGGAGCATCACACTCCCGGGTGGAATAGCTCATGCCTTCTGCGTGAGGCTGCGTTTCCCTCCTCAGCCTGTAGTGACCCTGGACGCGCTCTCATGCCGGATGGAAATCTGTGCCAATAGTAATTAGTACACAACCCACCACAGTTTATAAAACCTTTCAGATCCAGTACAGCATTGGGTCCTCACACATTCCGCTCAGGGAACTAGATGAAATTCTGACTCTGATTTGTAGATGAGGAAATGTGAACCTCAGAATTTATTTCCGAAAGTGATGAAGTTGTCTCAAAGTCATGTTGCATGCCCCTTGTGCATTAAATCAGACTGTTGACAGTGATAATGGTGGGTGCTTATCTTGTGAGGATATTCCTTTATTTTTGGTTCTATAGCTGTTCTATGAAGAAGAGGATACCTAGGAGGGCAAAATTGAGGCATTGTTTGTGAAATGCTGAGATACTTTGAGGAGAAAGTCTGTGAGCCCAGGGATGAGGCGCAGTTACTCCAATGAGACAATGCTGCCATCTAGTGCTTCACTGAGGTAATGGCGGATGGTCATGGACGGGAAACGGTTGTACTCAAAGTGAGAGTCTTTAGGATGATAGAGTGGGGCTTTTCTCACACTGGGGTCTGTGGGTCCTTGTAATTATTTCACAGATTTGCAAGAATTTTCTTCTTTAGAGACAATCTTCTCCCACAGATACCTTAGGATAGAAGGGAAGATTTGACGAACAAACCCATGGTCCTTTACTAACAAAGTTAACTGTTATTAATTATGCCCATGAGTAGTTTCATGTTAAGAGGGCTACAGAGAAAGAATAATAATTCACTCCCAAAAAGGGACTCCTCTACTGGACTCTGAGCTAGCTAAGGGTAGGGACTAGCTTAGTTATCTCTATGCTACCAGCTTTGCAAATACCTGCCACATTATAGGTTCCAGTAAATAAATGTTCAATCCATCCCTGATGGTAGAATTAACAGGCACGGTGGCATCTGGATGAGGGAAATGGATACTCCTTTGCCCAGCAGTCTTCTTGTGTATTGAGTGAATTACAATATAATTATTTCACAGAGGCAGGCAGCATGAGCATGGGGAACACTAACCTTCAAGAGCCAGATACCAACCTGGTCTTTCTTTAGAGACGAGGCTGGATTCTGTTTAAAGGACAGTTAAGAGCTATGGAATTATAAAATGTATTGAAGGCATTAACAGGAGAGAAATCCATTTGTAGTCTTATCCTTGGAATCCAGAATTAGGATTAGAGCCAGGGACCCTGGTTGTGGGATGGAGCCCTAATTCTAAACAGTTTCCATTGCAGCAGAGCTTCCTGAAGTATAATTTTTGCCTTAAATATGACTTACAGAAGGGATGTTTGAGTTACAGAATGGATATTTGGAAACAAATACTTTCCTCTTTAGACATGTTAATTCTAGTCCTTGGTAATATATGTAAGGCATCATCAAACACCCCTAGCCCTAGATTTCACCTGGCTGCTAGTGGGCTTTGGGAAGGTGTGTAGGAGTGCCTGCCAATGTCCAATCTAACACCCACATAGAAAGGCACATGCCTTGAGCCTTTTGCGAAGGAAATGGGCATCAGTCTAATGAGGCATAGTCCACAGGCCTACAATAAGAGTAATGCTACTCTCCATTTCTAGTTCATTTTTCACTTACTTTTAGCACAGTTATATCATGAAACATACTTTTAAATGTGGCTTTATAAAGGAAACTACAGTTAATTCTTTTCAAAAGTAAGGAATCTTTTTGTAAAGTAAGTAATCACTGTATGGTTCAAGTTGATAATCTATCAATCAAGACATGTTCGTTAAGGGCCTCTGTTGTTAAATACATGTTACCTGCTTGAAAATAGACAAAAGTAAATGTAGTCCTTGATTTAGAAATAGATTGGTTTGTAGATCTTTACTGAGGCAAAAATGCATGGTCCTTTATTTACAAGTTATAAACCATGGATTGGTTTCCAGAGCAACCAAAAGCTATTAAACCCATAATTTGTTCAAATAATTTAATGTGTATTTGAAAGAAAAAATACGGCTAGAATATTCAAAACTATAAAGGAGATAACAAACATTAAACTGAGATATATTTGTATTTATCATTAAGATGTTTGACTAAATACAGTGTTAAGAGAAACACGAAGATGAAAGAATTTCGTAAAGCCTGACGGCCTCTAAGAGTTTGAGATGCAGGTGGCACTGATTCTTTCATCTAGGCTGAACTTTCAGCTTTCCTCTGTACTAGCTTACTTATCAGATTAAGCCATTTTCTCCCTCTCCCTTCCTCCACCCAGAATTTAAATAAATAGAGGGCAACAGAAGGTCAGAGATTTTTCTGGAGTTAGTGAGTAAGATCTAGAAGATAAAGATGGAGAAATAGAGTTTGAAAAAAAATATGTATAGTGTGAAAAAGAGATTCTGAAGCTAGTAACTAGCATGTGGGAATAGAGGCAGACTTAAGAAAAGCAACTTACAAGAGTTTGCAAACCTTTCCCAATTCCTGAAGGAAGTGACTCTGTGTTGTCTGCTGTTTCCATGTATGCTTGACAGTTATGTCTATTCAGAGGAGAATAATATTTTGCATGTTTAATCACTTTTGAAAATCATTTGCAAAGTTGCTTTTCATGTAATTATACAATACAGCAGTTTGGGAAAGGAATTTCAATTCCATAATTTTCTTTAAAAATCAAAATGTAAGCCCCCACTCCAGGCCTCCATTAGAGTTGCCTTTTTGGTTCCAATGCCAATGAAGATCCTAGCTTGGGCTTCTCAGGGTGATGCTCCAATACAGTCCCATGGCAATCAAGCTTTTTCGTGGAAGGTACCCAGCTGGCTTTCTATCTCCACACATGTCAAAACAGACAGGCAGCTGTGAGTCACCAAACAGACACTGAGTCATTTGGGAGATACTATTTATAAAGGTGAAAAATGTGTCTAAGTGTTTATTGATTTCTTCACTTCGGTCTAGGATGAGGAAGCTCCATCCAGTAATGCTGGGGGTTCGTAAAGCGTCGTCCTAGGACCAGCAGGCCCGGTACCACCGAGGCACTTGTTGGGAAGGTGGTTCTTGGGCCCCAACCCAGACCTGCTGGATCAGAAACCCTGTGGTCCCAGGAATCTGTCCCAGGCCATTCTGATGCTTAAGTGTGAGACCCCTGGAGTAAGGGTTGGTGAGGTCAGGAAAACTAAGGAAGTAGACTCGGGAGAGAATCCAGTTCAGGGCCAACTCCCTCCGGAGCCCCAACCTTATTATAGAGCTGGAAGAAATTTGGAATGAACAATAAGGGCAGTCTTGGAGTAGCTAGGAAAGAAACCAAACAGCAGTTTAGTGAGAGTGGAAAGGAATGGTGAGATTACACTGGATTTCTCTGGGGGTTGAAGGACAAAGGGTTAATCAGGTCTACAATACTTTATCCACAATTCCAAAATCATGAAAGCTATGAAAACCAAGAACTTTAAGTTTGGTACCAAAAGTCATTTGTGGCAAAACCTGACTGGAATTTGTATGAGCCTGTCTATAATCATTATATTTATTCCACCGAGAGGGAATTATTCATGTTTTGCTTTGATAATATTAAAACATTTGACTATGGGCTGCTGCCCCAAACTCTGCTGGAATGCTTAGTAATGAACTGTGCTTGCCCTCTAAAACTTTGAAAAATTCTCAATTCTGAAACATACATGGCTCGAGGATTTAAGAAAGGGGATTGTGGACCTGTATATGATTAAGAGCCTCTGGTCAAGTCTCAGAGCCAGTCAACTGAGCCAGCTGAGCCAACTCTTTTTTTTTTTTTTTTAGGTACTGGGGCCGGGGATTGAGCCATATCGGCTCCCCTGAGGTGGTTTTATCGTGAATTGGTTTTATCATTTGTTTTGATTGTTGTTGTTGTTGTTGTTGTCCTAAACCCAGGACCTTCCATGTGGGAAACAGGTGCTCAACTGCTTGAGCCAAATTCGCCCCTGAGCCAACTCCTTCTAATTCTTCCTCTCTTCTATAATGACCCTACCGTCTGAAGTACAGGGGTCGTCCAAGCCAGGGCCTAATTTAACCCTAAGGGAGCTCTATGGGGGAGCCTATGGGTCTGAGAGGCATAATTGGAGCTAAGATTTCTGCCCCTCTGTCCAATGCTCCCCAGATTGCAAATTCCTTGAGGGTAAGTCATAGCTTGAACTTCTTTGACTTTGGACTTCTGTACCTTTCACAGAGCTTTGTGTACCAAATGAATGAAAGAGATTTGTGATGAGAAGGTGCTATCAGGGGAGATGGAAGTTAGCTCCAGTTTCTAGAGTCAAGGGAGTTCTTTTTTGCCATCATCCTAATGGGCCACTCAGCCCACAGGGCAAAGATTATCTGTAAGTAGAAATTATCCTCCCCCTGTTTAAAGTTGTTTTTTTTTTCTTTTTCTAAGTAACTAAACTCCACACTTATTCAGACTTCACTAGTTTTGCTGCAATGCCCTTTTGCTGTTCCAGGATCCCATCAAGAGGCCACATTACATTTAGTTTTCCTGTCTCCTTAGAGCTCCTTGTGGCTGGACAGTTGCTCAGACTTTCCTTGTTTTTGAAGATCTTGACAGTTTGGAGTAGTACTGATCAGATATTTTGTAGACTGCATTGGAATTTGCCTGATGTTTTTCTCATGATTAGACTGGGTGTACTAGCCAGGGTTCTCCAGAGAAGCAGAACCAATGGGATGTATATGTATATATCTATATATATCTATGTGTATGTGTATATGTGTATCTATATCTATATCTATATATCTATATCTATGTGTGTATTTATATAATCTATATCTATATCTAGCTAATTTTTAAAAAGAGATTTATTATAGGAATTGGCTCATGTGACTGTGGGGATTGGCAAGTCCAAATTCTGTAGTGCAAGTTGTAAGCTGAAAATTCTGATAAAGCTGATAAAGTTGTATTCTTCAGGGGAAGCTGACAGGCTGAAGACGAAGCAGAAATTCTTCCTTCTGATTTCTGAAATCCTCATTACTGGCCTTAGATCTCCTATGATTGGATGAGGAGACTTCCCTCACTGCTGAGGGCAATCTCCCTTGTTGATTGTAGATGCAGTCAGCCATAGATGCAATCAGCTGACTATAGATGCAAATCTATTTATAAATACCCTCACAGTAACAATTAGTCCAAACTACGGGACACCACAACCTAGCCAAGTGGACACATGAACCTGACCATCGCATGGGGCTTATGGGTTTTTGAGAAGACCACAGAGATGAAGTGCCCTTCTCGTTGCATCGTATCAAAGGTTATCCTTCCTTTTTGACGGGACTCTCCTGGACTGTGTTGTGGATACTTATTGTCTCTTCATTCTTTTTATATCAGGATCCCATGTCTGACCCTCCAGGGTTCTACAAGCCTTCAGAGTTGAGTACTAGCTGGCTTGCCTGTGCTGGCTTAGGCACAACTGAACCCAAACTAGTTTAGAGAGAATAAAAGGAACTTCATGATTCATGTTAACTACAAATTCCAGAACACTGGTTTCCAGGCATGGCAGGAAATAGGAACTCAGTCATCGTCGTAAGGAATCTGTCTCTTATATTTTGGCTTTGTTTCTTTCTGGATGGGCTTCATTTTTAGGCAATTTTCTCCAAAGTTTAGAAAAGATGATTCCAGAATCTTTATATGGCCCTTAAAGCTAGGATTTCCAGGGAAAAAGAGCATGTTTTCCTGAAAACTCTAGCGGAAGCCTCCGGGGAGGGTTTTGTGGCTCAGTTTAGATCCAATGCTGATTCCATAATCTGTGGCAGGGGATTGTAGTGCTCTGATTAGCTGGCTTGACTCAGGCACTCATTTCTGGAGCTGAGCGGTGATGTCAGCTTCATCCAAACCACAGTCACTGACCATCAGAGGAGAAGAAAGGTTGAAAAGGCAAATAAACATATGGCCCTTAGATGAGATATTTAAGCTCATTCCTTAAAAATGGAAACCATAATATGTGTAGGGTATGTTCTGAGAACAAAAAAAGAAAATTCACATCATGGCTAACATTTGTCCAGGGCTTACCCTGTGCCAGGTAATTTTTAAAGCCTCTTACATGTACCAACTCATTGAATCTTCAGAACTATCCTAGGAAATGAATACCATTATATCTCCATTTTGCAGATAAGGAAACAGAAAGGTTAAGTCACTTGCCCTGTCATCTGAGTGATGAATGGAGGAGAAAGGATTTGGACCCAGACTCTCGAGGCAGAACCTTGCTTGTACCATCTCATCCTACCTACTGCGAGGAAGCCTCTGTTGGCCAAGTCCATGCAGCAGGTCCCTGGTGCTGGCCAGCCCTCCCTTCCGGACCGAGGAACTTGTTTCCACAGTGGCTGGGAGGGTCGGCAGCTGTTGGTTACAGCTGAGTTGCTCTCTTTTGCTTGCCCTCAGCTGAAGGGAGCAGCTTGCCCAGGGTTATGCTCCATCCTGGGGGACAGCCTGCATCACTGATGGGGAGCCCAAAGGCCTGTTCTCCTTGCCTCTGGAGTGCCAGGCTGACTGCTGAGCTTCCCATCAGAACAGGTGAGGCCTCTGTTCAACTGTATCGCGGGTCACCTCGGCTCTCCGTCTCCTGCAGGTGTTGTTCTCCAGGGCCTCCCTGAAAAAACTCCTGCACACAAATCTGTCTCAGAATCTGCTTCCCAGGGAACCCACTCAAGACAACTAATTTTTATTTTTCATCTTTGTATCTTCCACAGAGTCTAGCATGATGAAATCACTGTTTAAGATACTCCATGAATAAATGAAGATATGTAGGCATTTCTCCTGGGACATTAGGATATTTCTTTTTAAAATAAGCTGTATTGACCCCATCCCCTTCCTGACATAAGGACCCAAGTACATGAAATATCTGCTTTATGTCTGTGCTTACAGGTCACTTTATTAGCAAGGTCTGCCCTTACCAGCCTATAAACAATTCCATACTTCCTCCCTATATTGTCACTCTCGATTCCTCTTATCTGCTTCATTTTCTTATTATAACACTTATCAACAAATCTCTCTCTTTTTCCTTTTTTTATGGCTCTCTTTCCCCTCCCCCTCTCTATATATCTTCCTGCTTCCATTAACAGTATATTAGCTCCATGAGAGGAAGAATTTCTCTTTTGTTCACTGCCTTATCTCCAGTGCCTAGATCAATCTCTGCTCATACTGGGTGCTCATTAAATATCTGCTGAATGAGTGAAAGATGAAACCAGTGAATTGAATAAAGAGAGGGGGCAAAAGGGCGGCTCACAGAAAGAATAAACTGATTGCACTGAGAGCATCAGTAGCAGTACTGGGAGCACAGGGCTGTGCCACACCATGGGGCTCAGATGACAGCTGTGCCCTGCACAGCCTGCCATGCTGCTTCCTAGAAAGGGCTTGCCTCCCTAGCTCAACTCCTAGACCCCTTTCCTAGGAGCTCTTGTATCTGCTAGTTACAAGGCATCTGGTCTTAGACAAATCACTTACCTTTCAACCTTAATTTTTTTTTTTATCTGTAAAATGGGGATGTTCCTTACCTAATGGGGGATACATGAGATACCTTATGTAAAGCTCTTAGTAGACCATGTGCTCAATAAATACCATCTCTTGTTGGTGGTGGTATAAGTGGCAGTACTAGGAGCTGTATGGTCTTTCAGGGGTTTTATAGAAGGGATTTCTGCTGTGCACCCGAGATGGGACAAGATGATGGTTCAATCCTTTATTAATTAATTATAAGGTGACTTTAGGTGACAATCAGAATGGAGTCTAATTTTCTTTTCTGAGCAGAGCAAAGCTCACTCTTTGCTTTGATCTGAGTAGGGTATTTTTCCGTAGAAACATATAAAGGTAGTTTCACAATCTACAGCACAGTGCAGTGGTTAAGAGTATAATTCTGGAGTCAGATCCCTTGGGTTCAATTTTCCTCTCTACCACACACTAACTGTGACCTCAGGCAGCGAGGAAACTACTCTCTGCCTTAGTTTTCTCATCATAAAATGGGGATACTATACAATGAGCCTATGTCTACTGAGCTCAGTTTTTCTTAGACCTCAGAGATAACTGTTTGGGCAAGCACAAGAAGGGTCATGTCACCATTGTGTGTTTTGCCCATCCATTCATGCAATACCTCTGGACAATAAAGAAAGATGGCGCCAGTGGGGTTGTTGGTAAGTGTACCAAGGACCGGATGGTAGAGCCATCTGATGTGGCTAAAGGACGTTAGATTTTGCAGCTATCTGGAGTTTCACAATGACAGGCAGAACACCTGCCTGCGCCTCGGGCCTGGCCCATCTCCTGTCAGAAACTGAAAACCCTTGGGGATTCTCCTGCTCCTGGCAGCTCCCCAGCTTGATATTCTTTATCAACATTTGCTCAAAGTGTATTCTTGGAGGTTTGTAGTCAACAGAAGTCTTTAAGATTTATGTGTCAGGATACCCATTTCCCCCAGACCCCCAAGCCAGTCATTCCTAGAACATCTCAGTTCTAGGCAGTTCTGGACAATTAAAATTTTCTTTTCTCTCTGACCACCTTTCACTCATCCTCACCACAGGAGGTTAGGCAGCTAATTGGTAAATGTATATCTCCTGGGCCATGTTACAACACAATGGGTAAGGCTATTACGGCTGCAAAGTGAGGCTCTAACTCTGCTATTTTTCTGCTCCTCTGATACATCTGTAAGGGCAGGGGGAGGGGATTAGCACTGCCTTTCTGCCTGAGGTGAGCAGCACAACAGACTTCAGCTGACCCACCACCCGGCCAGCTATTTTGCCAGCACCTGCCGGGTTATACCAGGATGACCTTGACTGCACCTATGGCTGTCGGCATTTCAGGGAGAAGATGGAAAGCAAGTCCAGTCTTGGTCTTAGAGCTATTTTTTTTCCCCAGTCATTAGTGAAGCTGATTATCAATGGGACTAATGAGCTTTGTGTAGATTTTGGTAGTTAAAATAGTGAAGAGTGGGCATGGGGGAGGAGCGGATACCAATTCCCCAATCTCGAGCACTCTGCGATATACAATTTCCGCTGTTTTTTCCCATTAGAGAAGTGGTGAGCCAAATGCAGTTGGTGAAATGATTTATTGAGAGAGTGAGGCTAGCTCTTAACATGGGCATTTCTTTGAAAGGGAAAGATGTTCTGTGACTTCAAAGTTCCAGCTGGCCTTTGAGTTACCTTGAGGTCAGTAGCGTTGCTCCCACTTCTCCCTCAAGAGCAGTGATGATATCTAGGAATATGTCGGTGGAGATGGGAGGAATCCCCAGATCCGAGGGAGCAGAGGTTCGCTGAGTGGGTCCCGACCACCTTCAGTGATTCAGGGCCCGTGTCATTCGGGTGTCGGGCGTGCAGAAGCAGAAGGTGTCTCTCCTTCCCTTGACGAGTCCGTGACTTCTCTTGAAACCATGACAGTCTTCACGGATCGATTAGTTCAAAGTCATTCCATTTGTGTTGTCTCTGTGGGCAACACTTGAGTAGTAAAAGCTAAGAAAAAAAAAAATTAAACAAAAAAAACCCCCAGCAATGTCTCCAAAGGGTGATATTATTCCAGAAGGTGAAAGGAGATTTCTCATGCATTCCAGAGCAGCGGAGTGGCAGTGCACTGCAGCTTGCTTTTAGAGCTGCCTGTGACCAGCGGTCAAGGTCAGACTGTCCTTGCCATCCCTCAGTGTGCATCAAAATAGTGCACAAATAGCAATGGCCTCAGCTGCTTGACTAACCTTGGCTTCACCCTAGACTTCTTGTGGGTAAAAGGAAAGAGGCTTTTCTAGCTTTCCCTGGTGCAGCAGGATAACTGCCATTCCCCATAAATTATGGCTTATCAGAAGGAGGCAAGGATTTTTGGCAGATGAAATCAAAGCTGAATTAAGATGAATATTAAAGAAAATTATTTCCTAAGCTCTCCTTTTTATTCTCTTTCCTCTAGCTTGGCATGGTTTCTTCTGATATCTTTCTATATAGCCATTTCAATACACAGGCCCCAATTTCCTCTCTATATTCAGTTATAGTTATTTTAAGTATTTGATACTTACTGTGTTTATAGTAAATATAAGATCTTTGAAATTCGTATTTTAATTAAGCATTTAAAAATTTTAAAAAAATTTTATAGAAGCTTTAGAATACATAAATGGTACATCGAAAACATAGGGAGATTCCCATACCCTACCCACTCCCCCTCTCAACTTTCCCCATTAACAATATCTTCAATTAGCGTGGTACATTTATCACAATTGATGAACACATATTAAAGCATTGCCACTAACCATGGTCAATAGTTTACATTATAATTTACACTTTCAACAGCACATTTTATAGGTTTTGACAAAATGTATAATAACCCGTATCCGTCATTGCAATGTCATTCAGAGCAATTCCAATGTCCCCAAAATGCCCCATTTTATATCTATTATTCCCTCTCCCTCCCCTCAGAACCTCTGATGGCCCTGCCTTTATTTCAATGTTACAAGTTCTTCCATTGCTAGAATAATATTGTCTACTTTTGTCCATAGTTGCATTCCTCCCTTATGTTTGCTCATTCCTCAATATTGAAGATTTTAGGATGGTGATGCCCACTCTGTTTCTGATTGAGAGTGGGCTTAGATCCCATGGGGCAGATGGATGAAACTGTCTTGCTTGCAGGTATAGATACTCTCTGTTTTTTGGGATTGGGATTGTCCATCATCATCATTTTATTAGTTGTCCTGGGTGAGTCCAATGAACTGGAGAGTGGATGTTGCAACTCTGCTGAGATTAAAGGCTCAACCAGCATGTGAACAGACCGAAGATTTAAGTCTCTGGGACATATATTTAATAATTATAATGTTAATTATATGTTCAAATAAAAGTGGCAGAAGAGCCATGTATAGGGAAATTGTAAATGAGTCTAACTCTGTTACATTGGGGAAAATATATTCCAATGTAAGGCCCACTGATAGAGTATCAAATTCCTGAGATTGTCTGCTCTGCCTATAGTGTCTAGATGTCTCTAGAGCCCTCAGGAGCCCTGCTATTTGAGGCATTGTATACTGTGGCAGTCTATGAGATCTGCCTGAGATGTATGTAAGTATAACCTCTGGAATGACCTCCTGACTAACTTTGAAATCTCTTAGCCATAAAAACTCATCTGTATTTAATATTTCCCCTTTTGGTCAAGGTCTTTTTCCAAATGCATCACTAGTTGGTGCTTGGTAATAATCCCTCGGTGCCAGGGAGGCTCATCCATGGGAATCATGTCCCATGCCAGGGGGAAGGTAGTGTGTTTACATGCTGAGTTTGGCTTGGAGAGAGGCCACATTTGAGGAACAAGGAGGCTTTCAGGAGGTAACTCTTAGGTAACATATAATACTCAGCTAAGTTTCAATTTCACAACAACAAGGTTCATAAATACAACCATCAATGTCAAGGGCCTGGCATATTGTTCTGTCCTTCTTCACTAGGCATTACCCATGTACTCTAGGGATTCTTGCTGTTCTATTAGAGAATGTAACAGAACTTCCCAGGATGGGAATTCAATATTCTTTCAGTTATTATATGGGTCTCTATCCACTGAGACAACACTCCATGACCACTTAAAAATATTCATATTCTATAAAGGCAAGCATTTATTTATTTATTTATTTTTAAAAGATTTATTTACTTTTATCCATTTTTACACTCCCCCCCACCTTTTTTTGCTGTTTTTGTGTCCATTCACTGGGCAATTCTCTGTGTCTGTTTCCTGCCCTCTCTTCTCATCCTTCTCCTCCTGTCTTCACTGGGATTCGATCCTCAGAACCTCCAATGTGGGAGAAAGACGTCTTACCATCTGTGCCACCTTAGTTCCTGTTTTTTGGCACGGCACGTCTTGGCTCTCCCTTGAGTCACTCTCCTGTTATGTCATCATCTTGCTGTGTGGCTTGATGGGGCCTGGCAGAGCACCTGCTCGCGGGGCCTGATGGTGCACCCATGCACAGGGCCTGACGGCACACCCGCGCATGGGGCTTGGGGGGTGCACCTGCTCGCGGGGTCTGGTGGTGCACCCACGCATGGGGCCTGAGGGCCTGCACACCTTCTATATTTTTCTTTTTTAAATTTTTACTGGGAGGTCCCGGGGATCTAACCCAGGTCCCTCCATATGGGAGATGGACGCCCAACCATTTGAGCCATATCTGCACCCCCTGCTATATCTCTTAAGGTTGACCAAAGATACCTAGAGTTATAGTTATTTCCCATACAGGATGGTCATATAATAAATCAGGCTTGGTTTATCACCAGCATTCTAAGAACCAGACCTAGGGAGAAAATCTAGGTCTGGGGACACATGCATGGTTTCTAATATAGCGAATGTTTAGCCTACCCTAATTATCACAAAATCAGGACAGCGAGAATATTTGCATACAAGCATTTATTCTTAAAATAATATTTTTATTATGAAAAGGTTACATGATCATTACAGAAAATTTGGAAAATGACAAACCATAAAAAAAGAAAACGAAAGCATTCAGAATCCTAACATCAATAGGTAACTATTGATAAATTTTGGTAAATTTCCTTCAAGTCTCTTTGATTTGTGCTGACAGTCTTTTTTGTTGTTTGTTTTCCTTTTCTCCCAAAATTGTCATCATACTGCAGAAGGCTTTGTATTTTGGTGTTTAAAAACTTAATATTATCATGTTAGATTTTAAAATTAGTAATATTGTCTAAACATGATGTATCATCAATCTTAGGTGCCATGACATTTGTTACCATAGTTATTAGCACAAATCTACCAGTTACATGTCAATATCAAACACTACTCTTTATTTGCTCCATATTAATTACAGGAATACTCTTACTTTTACTTCCAGTACTGATGCTGGGATTGTCATATTTTTACCCAACCACAACCTAAATAATACTTTTCTCAAATCTGCAAGAGGAGAAGATCTTATCTTATACCAGCTCAAGATGTTTTGAAGAATATTTTATAATATTCATGTTAATATTATCTAACATGATAATATTAAGTTGCAAAACACATGGAAACAGAGAGACTGCACTTTTAAATTCAAGGTAATCCACAAAAAATTTGTGGTTTTGAAAGTATTATTTTACCAGGAAAACAACTCTAGGCTTGCCTTTGGAGGAGGTAAATATCAGAGTAAGACATGGAGGTGAAGGAGGTGAGTAGGCGGGCCAGAGGGACTGAAAGTAAAAATCTAAATAACTCATCAGGTTGAGGACAGACCTGGAATTACTACTCTTGCCCAGTTTGGGTCTGTAGTCACCAATCAGGTTGCTCCCCTCTTGGGAACAAAAAGACTTTATTTTCGGCACATTAATATTACTGCACTTACCATCTTGAAAAAATATTACCTATAGTTCCACTTGAGGGAAGGAATAATTTGTTTCTCATTTTTCCCTCATAGATTTAATTAAATTATTTTTTTGCAGCTTGTTTTGGAGGGATAATTGACATACAATAAATCACACATCTTTAAGGCATACAATTTGATGAGTTTTGACACTATACGATATCCATGTCACTATCACCACCAAGTTAATGAAGATAGCTCTCACTCCAGAAGATTCCTCCTGCCTCTCTGTAATCCCTTCCTTCACGGCACTGCCCCTATCCCCAGGCAATCATTGCCTTCTGATCTGCTTTTTGTCACTATTGATTAGTTTGCATTTTTGAGAATTGTATGTAATTAGAATCTTACATATTTCAGGTACTTTCCCTCAGAAGAATTATTTTGAGACTCATCCATGTTGTTGTGTGTGTTAAACTTCATTCCTTTTTATTGCTGAGTAATATTCCACTGTAAGAAGATATTGCAATCATTTTTTATCCCTTTACCTATTGGGACATTGTCTTGTTTTCTGTTTCTGGCTATTACAAATAAAGCTGCTATGAATATTCATGTGTGTCTTTGTGTGGTCATATGCTTTCATTTCCACCTAGTTGTGGGATGGTTAGGTCATATGGTGCTTGTATGTTTAACTTAAGAAATCGTCAAAATGTTTTCCAAAGAGATAGAACCATTTTACATTGCCACACGTAGTATATGAGATTTCCAATTGCTCCACATCCTCAAAAACATTTGGTACAGTCTTTTTAATTTTACCCATTCCAGTGGGCGAATAGTGGTATCTCATTGTGGTTTTACTTTGTGTTACCCTAATGACTGATCCTGTGGAATATCTTTTCACATGCTTATTTGCCATCTATATATTTTCTTTGGTGGAGTGTCTATTCAAATTATTTGCCTGTTTTAAAAATTTTTGTTGTTGTAAGAGTTCTTTATATGTTCAGGATACAAGTCCTTTAACAGGTATATGCTGGCTTAACTTCTCCTTTTTTTAAGATAGTGTCTTTGGATGAATTCCAGTTTGCTTTTTTCTTTTTGTGTCCTCTTTAAGAAATCTTTGCCAAGTTAAGGCCACTAAGAATTTTCTTGTTTTCTTCTACAAGTTTTATAGTTTTAGCTCTTATATTTATTATTTATATGATCCATTTTGAGTTAACTTTTCTATAGGGTATGAGGTAAGAATCAAAGTTCATTTTTATGCATATGGATTTCCAGTTGTTGCAGCATCATTTTGTTGAAAAGATGATCATTTTTCCTTTAAATTGCCTTTGCAAGTTTGATAAAAGTCAATTGACTGTATACATGTGAGTCTATTTATGTCTTTTCTATTCTAATTCATTTATTGATTTGTCTATTTTAATGCCAATACCACCCTGTCCCTGTCTTGATTTAATGTAGCTTTCTAATATATTTGGAATCAGGCAGTCCAAGTCCTCCAACTATGTCTTTCTTTTTCAAATTTGTTTTGCCTAGTCTAGATATTTTGCATTTCCACATAAATTTTAGAATCAGTTTATTCATTTCTACAAATAAGCCTCCTGAGATTTTGATTGGGATTGTTTTGATTCTATAAATCAATTTGGGGAGAATTGACATCATAACTATATTGATGCCTCTGATCTATGAACATGGTATATTTCTTCATTTATTTAGGTCTTTAATTTCTCTCAGGAATGTTATATATTCTTCAGTATACAGATCTTGTACATATTTTGCCAGGTTTATCTCTAAATATTTAATATTTTTAGATACTATTATAAATGGTATTAAAATTAATTTCTGTTCATTTTTTGCTACCATATAGAAATACAACTGGTTTTTGTATATTGACCTTGCAGCTTTGCCAAATTCACTTATTAATTCTAGTAGTTTTTTTGCAGACTCCATAGGATTTTCTGTGGAGACAATCATGTAATCTGCAAACAAAGACAGTTTTATTTCTTCCTTTAAAATCTGGATGCCTCTCATTTTTATTTTTATTTTTTCCTATTGCATTGAGTAGAATTTTTCAGTACAGTATTGAATAGAAGTGGTGAAAACAGATATCCTTACCTTGTTCCTGATCTTAGGAAGAAAGCACTTCTTTTACCATTTAATAGTTCATTCCTTTTTATTGCTGAGTAATATTCCACCAATATGGTGATAGCTATTCTTATTTTTGAGTGTGTCTTTCATATCATACACACTCAGTAAATGTTTAATAGTGGAATAATGAATGGACTTCCAGGAAAAAGAATTAGCTCTTCTCCTCAAAAAGGGGATTGCATGATACAGAAATTCTGACAAATTTTATAGTGCTTTGATTCAACGCTAGATTCTCACATCCTATGTTATAAAAAGAGGCTATAATGCTCAGTTGGAGGAAGGATTCATGAAATATCTCTTGGTCACGCATGGTATTTTATTTTATTTTATTTTTTTAAAGATTTATTTATTTATTTATTTATCCCCCGCCTTGCTGCTTGTGCTTGCTGTGTCCATTCGCTGTGTGTTTTCTCCGTGTCTGCTTATCTCCCCCTTACTGTGAGGTCCCGCTGCATCAGCCCACCGTGCCGCGCGGGCCGGCCGGCCTGCCCTCACAAGGAGGCCCCGGGAAGCGAACCTGGGGCCTCACACATGGTAAACGGGGGCTCTATCGATTGAGCCACACCCGCTTCCTGTTGTGAGGTCTTGCTGCATCAGCCCACTGGGCCGCGCGAGCTGGCCTGCCCTCACAAGGAGGTCCTGGGAAGCGAACCCGGGGCCTCCCATATGGTAAACAGGAGCTCTATCCACTGAGCCACACCCACTTCCCACGCATGGTATTTTAGATCTACATTTCATAATGAGATTGTCTTGCTCAAGAATGCCCATCTCTAACTTCTGCTTTCTCCTGGGTAAGGCATCGAATGTATGAAGATACTGGTGTCCAATAGCTAGTAAGAATGGATATGATAATAATAATTCTAAGGGACATATTATTTGCATGTATTCAGATATTGAGTGTAATGATGACAAATGGCAATGATAGGCAGGAAGGTTATGAAAAACAAGTTTGAGATAGGATTGGAGCACATCATTTTTGAAGAATGATTAGTATCTCCAACTATTTTCTTGAAATGCCAGATATCTGATTCTCCTCTTAAATTCCCAGGCTGCAAAAGTTTTGACTAAGCACAGTATTGAAAAAATAACCCGTAGGCAGGTATTGCTGCCAATTGTAAATATGCATGTAGCCATACTAAAATATTACATAAGGAAATAAGCCATACAGTAAAATGAATAAAACACTTCACCATTTTATAGGATTGGAGAATAAATTTGTTTTTTTCATTTCCTCCAGGTAACGTTTTTTCAATGAAAACACTGTAAAGAAAAATCCTCTCTCAACAATTTTTCTTCTATGAATTAACTTTTCAATTTGCACTTCTTAGGGAAAGGTCTGGATGAAGAACTGGTGAAGAAAAAGTTTATCTAAATGATAAAACACTCTAAGTTAAGCAAGAAGCGTTTCTTAGATGTTGGTGGTTGAGTTAACAAGGGTGGGTGTTGGGAACACGGGGTGGGTAAGCCCAGGGGCCTCCGGCTACGAGGATGTCACCACCGACTCCATCACAGGTTGGGATTATTGGAGTTGTTAACAGCAGTGGTGAAGAGACAGTTTCAATGTAGAGCACATTTCACCCCCAATTCTTTCTGTGATCAATGGACTGCACGCAAACGACAGCTTGCAAACTGTGAAGAAGAGCGTCCAAGGCTCACAGAAGAGAGGACGTCTTTTTTCCCTTGTTATATGAGTGCTTTGAGCTATTTTGGAAAAAAAGGTTAAAACATAGGAAAGGGTAATCAGTATTCCATGATCCACGTAAATATGCAAATATGCACATATTTATAAAATACAGATAGCCACATATTTTAAAGAAAACTGTAATCAATAATTGCACACATATTTACCGTTTTAAACATGTTTTACAATACACAATTTTACATATTCTTAAATATTCAAGATTACACTTTTTAATATTTTCATAACATTCTATCAGATGTACATAATTTATTTAACCAATTCCCTGTGTTTAACAATTAGGTTATGTCCAGTTTACATTACAAAGATCAGAGACATTGATATTTTATGTCTATTTGGATTATTTTCTCAGAATAAATCCCCAGAAATGAAAATATTTGTAAAGGGTCAAAACAAATTTGGAAATAGAAACTAAAAAACAACAACAACAACAAAAAAAACACAGATTTGAGATTTTTGTATTGACAAATTGCCCTTGGAAAGTTTGAACCAATTTAGACTTCAGGTAGCTGCATGTAAGAGTACTCATTTAACTACATACTTGGCAGCAGTGAATATTATTTTTAAAAACACATCTGCCAGATTTATGGACTAAAACATTACCTCTGTTTTATCTTGCATTTCTCTGGATACTGATGATTTTGGACTTTTAGAATATGAATGCTTTATTGGTCATTTGTATTTTTTTCACTTATAAATTATTCTTTTATTCGATCGATATTATTGATTTTCTACTATGTGTGAGGCACTCTGCTAAATGTGCAACATTCAGCAGCAGACAACAGAGAGGCAATCCCTACCCTAATGGAATTTAAAGCTCTGTCAAATCCTTTAATTTATAAAAATTGTGATGGTTACCTTCTCTTATTGACTCATAAGATCTCCAAGAATTTTCACTCTGTTCTATATGCGGCAGATATTTGCTTAACTTGTCTTTTACGTTTACATTTCATTCCTGGAGATTTTGATGTGCAGGAGTGATGTAGAGAAATGTAGGAAAATCGACCTCTCTCTCTCTCTCTCTGGTTTATTTTCTACCTTTAACATTTTGCTTAGAAAGATCTTCCTAAATCCTGGACAACGAATTCCCTTGTATTTTGTCTAGTTCTATTGGGTGCATTTTCACAATTTGATCCACCTGAAATACACATTGTTGTATGTTGTGAGGTAGAGATTTACTTCCCCCCTAAAATAGTCAACCACTGTTTTAGCATCATTTATCCAGTAATCCTTCCTCCCATCTATGATCAGAAATGCCATCCTTATCATATACTATGTTGTACTAAAAAACAGTAGGTATGTTTGGATTCCATTTTTAGGTTTTCTATTTGTTTCCATTGATGTTTGTCAATTTTTATGTGTGCACCATATTACATCATTGTAATGTCATAATATGTTTTATTATCGGGTTACACACATTCACTCTAATTTTTTGAGAGTGGTTTTACAGTGGATTCTTATGGCATTTATTCATATAATAAGCATTTATTGAGCATCTACTTTGCACTAACTGTTTTGTCACCCACCAGAGAGGCAAACATTAAGGTACTAATCATTGAACTTATCAGTACGATTTTTTAACCCTGTGCTGAATGCAGGGGAGAAGGAAGGACAAACCAAAGAACATAGACTCATGCAAGATTTAATTGAAAGGGACCATAAAACTCATTTAGTCCAATCTCCCAGTCTCTCTATTCAACAAATATTTATTGAGTGCCAACTATGGGCCAGGTACTACTTAAGGTACCAATATGGGAAATCCCTTAATTGAATTTTTCTATTTTTGTTATACTAAAGAAAGACACTAAACCTGCCTTTCAAGAACTTTTGTGAAAATGAAGACGTGTGGTCAAATAAAGCTGAAAAACATCAGCCCTTCTCAATGATTTAAAGTGAACGTGGCATATTAAAAACTCTGAGATATGCAGTTAAAAACCACATAAGATCCTAATTTTACTTTGCATAATATTTATTAATATATTGAGAAGTATTGTTCCATAGTGAAGTTTGGAAAGTGCTACTCTACTGTGTTCCTAAAAGCTGGCTATCTGCCTGAATCCTCACAGCAGTGGGAAACTGATTTCTTAAATGGCAACTTTCATAAATTGAGTTAAAATCCTTCTTCTAACTTCTGCCCTTCAGATCTAGTTCTACTTTCTCACACCCCAGGTTGGAATTAATTTTCCTTTCCCTGGATTCCTATAGAATTTTATTTGTGTCATCACTATTGCACATTTGACATTCCCATTGCTCTTAGAGGGATATTTTTGCACCTCTCTTGGTTTCCTGATAATACTATGTACCCCTTGAGAGTTGATGTAAATTCATCTTTTTATACCTCAAAGTATCAAGCACAGTGTTTTTCTATATTCTAATAATGAAAATAGTTGTTCAATGAACTATATATTACCTCGGTTTATGGTTGACTCAGTTCAGATTAGCTTCCCTTCTCCCCCACCCCAAGGTCGTTGCACTGAGATAATTCTATAAAATTGGGCATAATTCATTGCACACCACTGACACATATTCTCCAGGCATGGTTATTAGCATGATGGAATTCCTCATTGACTGCTTCTAGGACTTTTCAAGATGCTTATTCATTGAATTAGAAGAATTTTCTGGATGACTGGAGTGATTCCATTTTTTTTTTCCCCTTTTTTAAATTGAATCCTTGAGCATGGATGCATAGACTGTCCTTTTGAACTCCCAAATACAATTAGTTTATTTGCTGTTAATCTGATCTTGTTTCTTGTTTCTTATTTACCTTTTTCTCTTCAATACATAACACAATGATTCTCACATAGTAGTTGCATGCAAATGTTAATGGAATCAAGATAAAAACAGGTCAGGCAGGGCACTTCTCTCTCCACTGATAAATCAGAGCAAGTCTTTGGGTTCTCACACATTTTAGAGAGTAATAAGATTTGTTTTAGTAACTGGAGTTCAGGTTGACTCATGGAATTGTATAATTTTTGTGACGTCAATATAGAAGCATTAATATTAGATCTCAAACTTTTAAAAATGAACATTTCTCCTCTGACTGTAATATATCACAAGCTTATTGTAAAAATTTGGATATTCTAGAAAAGCACAAGAGAGAAAACAAAAATCACTCCAATTCCATAACTGGAGATAACCATTGAAAATATTTTGGATCATATATGTCCAGCATTTCAGGTAGGCCTATGATACCTATATTTTAGATCACACTGCAAGTATTATGCCTTTTGTTCCTAATAATATCTCAGTGGAACATTTCCTATGCCATTAAATAGTTTTAGTATTTTAGAGCATCCTTTTTAATGAATTGTATGATATATACGAAGTACCATAGCACATTTAACCCACCCTTAAGATTATTTGCCCTTTTCTACATTTTAAATGGTGCCATGATGACCATTCTTGAGTGGCAGGATAGAATTTTCTTCTTTTCCTCCCACATCTTCTTTTCCTTCTTTCTCCAGTCTTGGTGGAGAGAGTACTTCGGTAAAATGGAGGAAAGCTTACAACTGTGATATAGTCTAATAAAGCATCAAATTTATCCCATGAGAGCTTGTCAAGGGCAGCAAGGAATGATGCCATGGCCGACAGATGGAGTTCAGTAGTGAGTCTGAATCTTGACTTTGCCTTCCGAATTGGTTTGTCTTATCTACAACAAATGGATAAATGGATTATATGGTTGTAAGGATTAAATATAAATTTACTATTTGTGCTTGACAAATAGAAAGTTTTAAAAAATCAGCATTATTAAAACATTAGTATTATTAGTATTATTACTAATATTAGCAAGAGGCAGTTTTTTTTTTCCCTTGAGGATGTTGTATTATGAAAATTCTGATGGGCTGAAAGCCTCCTTTAGAAATCTGTAGAACTTCAAGGTTCTGGCACTGCTGGTTAAAGCTGGGGCCTGTGGGAAGGGCAGACAAACCTGGGTTATCCCGAGGGAAAAAGATAAGAGGAGAAAGAGCAAAGAGATAAGAGAATTCCCAGATAGGTGTTTTAGGTATTGAACTTGGTATTGAAAGATGACTTGATAGAAAAGCAAGGACATGTTTTATACCATTCTCCACGTTTCGCGAGTGTACGAGCGACTAATGCCAACTCATTCTCTTTGATAATAAATCGGCTATTCCTACATGACCTTGCAGTTATTATGGACATAACTAAGGGGTTGTTTTGGGTTGAACTGTGGCTCCTGAAAAGATTTTCTCAAGTCCCAACCCCCAGTACCTGGGAATGTGAGCTTATTGGGACTAGAGTCATTACAAGTGGAAGTAAAGGTAAAATGAGGTCACACTGGAGTAGGATGGCCCCTTAATCCAAGAGAACTGGTGTCTTAGTAAGAAGGAGAAACGTGGTGACAGATACAGATGGGTAGAGGGGAGAATGCCACACGATGACTGAGGCAGAGACTGAAGCCCACAGATCGCCAGCAATTCCCCCCCAACACTGGGAAGAGGCGAGAAAGCCATCTCCCTTAGAGATTTGAGAGGGAGCGTGGTCCAACCTGCTCCTTGATTTCGGACTTCCAGCCTCCAGAACTGTGAGACTACGCTTCTCTGTTGTATGAAGCCACTCAGGTTGTGGTACTTTGTCCCAGCAGTCCTAGGAAGCCAAGACTGGGCTCAAATCTTTGTGCAATTATGATTATTTCTTCAAAATAAACTTCACAAAAGGTAATTGCTGAGTCCAAGGATATCATTCATTTTAGAGCATTACAGCCTCTGGGATCTAATATGGGAAAATCCTGGCTCCTGAAGCATGCATACTCTCGAGCTATATTTGGGGGGTGGTGGCTGAAGCCTGAAAATGCTGTCAAGAGGCTGGTGTGGAAGAGTGCGATGTCATGAAGGTCCCCGTGGTGACTGTTATATCTGTTTCATGTGCTTTTCCCCCCTCACTTTAGTACAGAGTAACATTAAGAAGCTTATTAAGAGAAACTTCCTGTTTTTACTCCTTGTTTTTTAAAAGGTGTCTTATAAAAACTTGATGCATCCCATACACCCCCCAGGCACCTCCAGAGGGACCGGGAGCCCCAGGGCCAAGGATTAAGGATCTTCCAGGGGGATGGATGTGGCTCAAATGGTTGGGCGTCCATCTCCCATATGGAGGGACCTGGGTTCAATCCCCGGGACCTCCCGGTAAAAAAAAA
>JAQZBX010025459.1:0-12772 GCA_029593785.1 Cabassous unicinctus
GTAACTATTGCTATGTCCGCTAAAAAAAAAAAAAAAAAGCAGCTGAAATCATAGGCATAAAACAGCACTTCCCCCCTCTGCCTACCCAGTTCCCTCCAGAGAAGGCAGCACTTCCCCAGCCTGCCCTCCTCGCTCCTGCTCCCTTCCCGGCAGCCTAGAGCAGGCAGAAACTGGCTGAAGTTTCCTTGGAATGGCACAGCTTAACTCATTTGCTATCCCTGCAAACTTTAACCTCAAGGAACCTGTCTTTAGCAACCCCACCCTTCCCCCAACATACTAAAGCTGCCATTTTATTAACATGTGACACACGACCAAGCATGAGAAGCTCCTGCACATGCTCTCTGCTACCTTATCCCACTATAAGCCTTCCCTTGCCTATTCAAGCAACCCTATGAACAACCAACCATCAGAACATGCCAATCCAAATCTTGTCACTGTGTCACTGTCCCCACCTCCTTTTGTTTTTATCCCATAAAGCTCTCCTAAATTCTCCAACTGGGGAGAGAGATTTGAGCCTTGCCCTCTGTTTCCTTACCAGTTGATCTTGAAATAAAATACTTTCTTTCCCCTGTGTGCACTGAACAGCATGCCCTTGCTTGGTACCACAGCAAAGCTTGACACCATGACACTGAAAAAGCAAAAAAGTCAGGCATGCATGGTATAAGCCAAATCACATTCAAAATTATTTTGAAGTTCTCATACATTCAATAAGAGAAGAAAGTGAGTAAAGGTAATATTGAAAAGGAAGAGAAAACAGTATCATTTGCAAAGCATATGATGCACCTAAAAATTTTTTTATTAAAAATAAAATTCTTAAAATAATTTGATAAATTTCCTGGATACAAAAAGAAGATAATAACAAAGGCATTTCTCTATATCAGTCATTAGAAATGGAAATGGAATGCTATCCCATTCATAAGAGCAACAAAATCTAAAATACATAAGGAGGAAATTAGCAAGAAAGATACAGAAATAATGAGGAAAATTCATACCCTAATCAGTATATTCCATTCTTCAGCCTGGAATCAGTTCCATGCAGGTCTACTTGCTAGAATTAATCCTCACAGCACAAAGGCTCAACCTTATTACTAATTGGGGGCATTGCATTTAAATGAGATATAATACATCATTCAATAAATGGAGAATAATTTGGAAGAAATATTATATTTTGTGCTGTTGAGAACTTGGAACAATGAATAGTCCTAAATAATAATGTAAGAATCTCCTTTTCTAGTAGATAATGGTTCTAGGCATGATCTGTGATTTTTATATTGGGACTTACCAGTGACTTCAGATAGAATTCTTATCATCTATGTGTACCCTGAATCTTTTAGGGCACAATCAGGGTGTCATATAATTTATCATATAACCAGACACTTCTGAGAGTAAAAGGGGGCTTTATTGAAAATTAGGCATAGAGGAAGACTCTTCTGTGAAAACTGAAAACATGGTCACCCTGATCATAATACTCATGTGGCGAGTCACTGCATACTACAGCCTTGACCTATTATAGACCCTTTTATTGTTCCTCCATCTCCCCTCACATCTGCCATTCAAAACTACAAGCCTCACATGTTACCAAAAAATTGGTTGGAGCATCATACTGTAATTAGGAATATTTGGCTTCAAATTTTCAGAAAGGGGCCTACCGTATTCACCACTTTGTGCTGTTTGTTTTTGAGCAAGTGTGTTACAAAGGTAGAACAAACACACATTCTGATTTGTCTGACACAGTCTTGACCTGACTTCTTTATTTTGTTCTGGCATAATTAACAGCTTCTCCTTTCATTCTCTAAAATATCTTCATTTGTACGATAAAATATATAATTTCCCTCTTAGAGGGTTTATCCTAACATAACCTAGACCATTAGACATGAAGAAACTTTACCAATGTTTTACGTCCCAATGTTTTATTGGATTTTCCCACTTCCTAGCATACATGCATTTTTTAAAGGAGGTACCAAGGACTGAACCTGGGACCTTGTATATGAGAAGCAGGCATCAACCACTGAGCTATGCCCACTCCACAACATGTACCTTAATGAAGCATCTAAGGTGCTTGCTACTTTCTGCTTACCAGGCCCAGATAGCACAAAGTCCTTAAAAGCATCTGACATGTTGGTTATAGATATCAAGGCAGTCAAGTTCCCACCATATTATAGCTAAGAGCAGAAGAGTTGGCCCTGCTATGTGTTAAGGCAGTGATGGTGTGCTGTGTCCTTGCCAAGTGAAGCTAAACTACTTCTGACACTCTTTATTGCTAGATATTGAAAAGGAAATGCATATTAGGGCAAAAGATGCTTACTAGCTTCCAGGGACTGTGTTGATTTTCTTGGATAAAGATTTTACATTCAGAGGAGTAGCTGTAATCTGAGTTATTCTGATTAAGTTTAGATAACTCATAACAAACTTGCTTTTGTATTATCAAAACAGGTGAGTAAATGTGATGTGCTAGGATTCACTGACTAGGTGTCTTTCATGATAGGAATCACTTGATAGGCACTAATCTTTTGCAATACCCCAGGGATGTGTTATTCTTTTTGTTTATTATTTTAGTGGTTGTCCCCACCCAATGTTCTGGGAGAGTTTTGCCACCCAAGGGTGCAGGAAGGGTGGAGCACATTCCTCAAAGATTAGGGGGGTTAAGGTCAACACCCCATAATTCTGAGAGGGGTGTACCTGTCCCCCATGGATTAGAGAAGGCCAGGTGGTCAACCCATTGCTCTGAGAGGGTTGAACCTGTATGCCAAAGGTTAGGGAAGGCCAGGTGGTCAACTCGTTGCTCTGAGAGGGTTGAACCTCTATGCCAAAGGTTAGGGGGAATGTTTTCTTCACCTCACTGTACTAGGGGGGCTAAGACTTTAACCCAAGGATTGGGTAAGGTGTGGCAATCACCCCAACACTCTTGGAGGGTGAGGTCTGGAGCTTGGTCGACACCCAGATGCTTGATGAGGGTGGAACCAAGAAAGTGGACATTGGGCAAGCCTGTGGAAAGGGTGGGTCCCCATGTGGCCCCAAGGAGAAGAAACCTTCATCTTAAGAATGACTCTCAGAATTTGAAATCGAATGGAGGATGCCCTGCAATTTTAATGAACTGTAGAGGATCCATGACTCATGTTTAACATCCCAATTTCTCTTTAAGATATTGAAAATATTTATCCTTTGTCTTTCCATTTGTGTATTGGAAGCAGTTCAATGGTTTTATAAGTTTCAGAGGTCTATAGCAGACAGGATTTTGCCTGAAGACAAAATGTATTTCTTTAAACTGCCTATGATATGATTTTGTACTTGCATTGTTACTGATTTAAGGTTTTTTGAATATTGTAATGTATTTTTTGAATTCAGAGGGTGGAGTGTTGCAGTTGGGCAGTTTGATGTAATTATGAATTCCAAAAATATAATTGGATCATGCTTATAAACTGATCTGTTAATCTGGGCATGATTAAGTTATGATTAGGGTGTTGACTGGGCCACATCAGTAGGGAGTTGAGCCCCACCCCTTGGTGGGTGGGGAATCGAATATAGAAGGCAAGGCAGAGAACAGAGTAGAGGCAGTTTTTGAGAAGCAGTTTTGACATTGGAGAGAAGGCACCAGGAGAAGAGAAGCGAGCCATTCACCTGATAGTCTACAGCTGACCTTGTGGAGGAAACAGAGGAGCTAAGCCCAGAGAGAAATGCAGCCCTGAGGAAGAGAGGAACCCAAGAAGCCTGAACCCTGGCAAATGTCAGCAGCTGTCTTGCTCCAACAAGTGACAATGGACTTTGGTGAGGGAAGAAACTTATGCTTTATGGCCTGGTAACTGTGGACTTCTACCCCAAATAAATACCCTTTATAAAGACCAACCCATTTTTGGTATTTCACATTGACACCCCTTTGGCTGACTAATACAGTGGTGAAGATGCAATTCCTGAAGCTTCCATTTGACCCTACCACAATATAGACCGCACTCTAGAAGTTAAAGAACCAATCTGGGAATTCTGCCCATTATCAGTATATTTAGTACTACTATATATTTAAATTGGAAAGAAAAAAAAATCTAACAGAATTTGTTCCTACTAGACTGACCATGAAATGGAATTAGGCTTAGTTTCCATCTTTTATCAGGCTACCATATTTTTAAGGCTTCACTCTGATTATGGGTCCATGGCATTGAATCAGAGGCAATATCTAATATCCATAAAGTTTTGACTATTTCCATTTTCCATTGTCCAGTCTCCATGGCAAGTGACTGTAGGCCTCTCTGTGGGAATTTTGGAGGTAATTTTACAATATACTTTGCTCATGCATTGCTGGATTCTTCCTCAAAATCAATCAGCCTTCTCAATCAAGGGGTACTTGCCCAGGAACTGGGTAAAAGACAAAAATCTACATTACTTTGATGTAAGCAAGGTTTCTGCTGGAGTTTTCATGTTTATATATACCAATTAATCTCAAGAACAATAAGTCATCACCCCTTTCCTTGTCATTGAAACTCTGCAAAGAGTATTCCATTCCTGTGATGGACACATCTTATCTATGATGATTAAACATCAATACCATGCCAGAATACTTCATTCCCATCAAAACCTGAAATTTCAATTCCATGGTGTGGTGGTTTGAAAATCTATGTACCCCAGGAAATCGTGGTGTTAAAGTGAATCCATTCCTATAGATAGGATTCCATTGTAAGTAGGGTCTTTTGCTGAAACTGCTTCAGTTAAGGTGTGACCCACCTTATCCAGCAGGGGGTGCTGCTTTTGCAAATATCAAAAATGTGGAAACAGCTTTGGAATTGAGTAATCAGTAGAGGCTGGGAGAATTGTGCAGTGTTTGATAAAAAGGCCTAGATTGCTTTGAAGAGACTGTTGGTAGAAATATGGCTGCTAAAGTTCCATCAGATGAGGCCTTAGACAGAAATGAAGAATGTGTTATTGGAAACTGGACCAAAGGTGACCTTTGTTTTAAAGTGATTGAAATCCTGGCCAAATTGAGTTCTGATGTCAGATGAAAGGCAGAATATGAGAACGATGAGCCTGGATATTTAACTGAGTAGATTTCCAAGCTACAAGTGGAAAGTGCTGCCTGATTTCTCCTTACAGCTTATAGTAAAATGTGAGAGGAAAGGGATAAGTTTAGAACTGAATGCCTAGACACAAAGAAACCATAAATTGATGGTTTGAAAAATCTGAGCTTCCAGAAAGCAAGTTCCCAGAGAATAGTGCCCCATGTCAGGGTTTAACTGAACTTGGATCCAGTCAGCCACTTCAGTGCAAGTCAGGATTGGAAGGATTTGTGAAAAATCCTACCATCTGATGGTGTGGAGCCCCCTATGTACTAAATGCAAAACCAACAAGCTTTTTGTGGGATCTGTATGAATGGAAACACTGCCAGCTTGCACTAAAAAGGCAGAAAAGGGGCAGATTGAAGGAAAAATCACTTCAAATTCAGAACTTGGAAGCTGAGATCTGGGCTGAAGACATCTCAGACCAAGAGAGCAGAGCCACCCATGTGGGAAAGGGTGAGTCTGCCCCAGCACTTGGAGAGGGTGGGCCTTCTGCCCCATTGTTCAAGAATAGTGCTATCACCCCAGTTTTCTTAGATGCCTTGGGGATTGCAGAGAGTCTGGCCACCACCCTGATGACAATATATGTGTAAATAAGGAAATACTCTAACACAATTACAATACAATCTTTGAAAATCAGTGTGGTGGACAGATTAAGGCGACCCAATTTGTCACTTCTTGGTAATCATGCCCTTGTGTAATCCCATCCTTTTAACTGCGAGTAGGACCTGTGACTTGCTTCTAACCAATAGAATGTGGAAAAGGTGGCATGATGTCACATCTTTGATCACATGATATATGATGGTGCTTGTTGGCTTTGGTGTAGCAAGCAGCCATCTTGGGGAGGCATCTGGCAAGGAACCAAGCACAGTCTCCAGTCAACAACCAGATGGACCTGAAGATCACCACTGGCCAGTGGCTAGAAACAGAGTCCCTCAGTCCAACAGCACCCAAGGAAATGATTTCTGCCAAAAACCATGTGAGGTTGTGAAGTAGGGAAAAGCAGAAAAAGGGAGATAATTCAGCAATACAGGAAAATCAATGGAAAATCACCATCAGATAATACCTAACTGCAGTGGAAAACTCACCCACCCAAGGCCTAGCGCCCATAGCTCTAGGAAGATGACAAAAGGCCCACCAATCATCTGGTCACCAAAAGTTTCACCAACCCCTCCCCTGGACAGTATTCTCTCCAGCAGGAATACAGGGCCAGTAAAAAGTTGTAATTTTCAGTCCCTCTTTTGCAGAGGCAGACCAATGAGAATGTTGGGACTTACAAGTGCTCATTTACATGGAAGGGGAAGAAGGGGAGAGTCCAGCCTTAATAAAGCAGCACCCTAGCCCCAGCAGATGTGAATCATGAAACTCATACAAGCACTCCCACACTCCCACCTTGAGTGTGTACTTTCAATTTACATTAAATTCTGCTGACGAGTACCTGAATTCTTTCTTACAACTGTGTCAAGAACCCCCTTACCCTAGGTTGACATCTTTCTCCAAGACCTCCATGGCCTCTCCAACATCAGTTGGAGCAGTTCCTTCCCTGGTCAAGCCATGAAATGAGACTGCAGCTTCAGTTGATCCCTTGATTACTGCTTTCAGATGAGGTCCTGAAGCAGAGGACACTGTAAAGTCATGCCCAGACTTCTGATGTTCAGAAACTATAAGTTAATAAATGTGAGTCATTTTAAACTGTTGTGCTTGTAGTAATTTTTTACATAGCACTAGATAACTAATACAATCAGAAATTTAATAAGCATATAATACTGCCATCTAGCAGGGAGACCCCATTAAATATTTTCCAATTACCCTAATTATGCCCATTTAACAAAGAATTGATTTTAGTTGTCCTGAGTGTATTTTATTCTTGAATTTTTGTCCTTTCTTGACTTTCATGACCTTGACACTTTGAAAATTAAGGTCCAATTGTTTTGAGGATGTCTCTCAATTGGGTGAGTTTGATGTATTGGATTTAGATTAAGCACTTTTGGAAGGAACAACAAAGAAGTAATATGATACTCCTCTCATTGCCTCCCATTTGGTAAGACATTGTTCAATTGATGAATCATTGCAAACAGCCAAAATAGCAAAGATAATCTTGAATATGATAAAAAGGACTTATAACATAAGATTTTAAGAGTTCTTATATTGATTTGACAAGTAAAAGAGCTTGAAGAAAGGTAAACAAATGGTTAAGATCAGAGAGTCCAGAAACCCACACATAAATTGTTATTTTATTTATGTCACAATTGACACTAGAAAAAAACAACTATTGACTGCTACTGAGGCTGGATAATTTAGGGAATAAGAGGATGAATGTGGGACCTGGGAGAAAAACATGGCTGTGAACCACGTGGCATGGAACCCACCTAAGGGAAAGTCCCTCCCAACCAAAAGGCTGCTGGAAGAAACTCTCCAGAATCCTTTATTTAGAAAAAGATTTCATCTGGGATCAAGGAAAAGCCCCAGATAGTCTCAAGAGGCCTTGTCATTCCCCCCCTCCCAGGAGGAATTGACAGGTGGGGCAACCAATGAAAACAGCAAACATCTGACACACCTCCCCCCCCTGCCCCCACCAAACATTAACAAGGGGAGGGATAATTAATGGTTTAAAAACAAGTGCACAGGCAAAATCTTCCCTTTTTCTGCCTGGACCAGCCGGTAAGTATACCTGAAAAACTAATCTGTTATTTTCTCCTCTTCTCTCATTTCCTTAATAAACTGCTGGCCTAATTAAACTGGCATGTTCTTAAATTCTTTTATGTAACATAGCCAAGAACCTAGAGGAATCCAGTTACACTTCCTCATCCCATATGTAAAAATGACAAAAAAGGTGGCTGTTGCATTAAATATAGAAGAAAAAAAAAACATTAAAAATATAAGAGCTTTATTGAAATTTAAATACATATGCCATAAAATTCACCCTTTTAAAATGTACAATTTAGCAATTTTTAGTATAGTCACAGAGTTGTGAAACCATCAGCAATAAGAAATAAACTTTTCAATAATCCATGGATTGAAAAAGAAATAATGGTAGAAATAATTCGAGCTGAATTATAATAAACATCCAACCTGTGATTTACAGTTAAGTTGTTTTGTACTCAAGGGTTAAGAATTACCAAATAATTATGATTATTAAATTATTATATAGATGCCTTTATATTATAAAATAGCAAAAGTTTAATAGCTGAAATTACTGAAGCTGGCTAGAGTGGTCCCACCCTTGTTTATGGTTACTCTAGACTTAACCTCACCCTTGTGCATGCTTACTATTGTGATAGTAATTCTAGGTTGAGCTCACCTTTGTGTATGTTTACTATTGGGATGGTAAAAACTCCATGCATCTCTGTTCAATATCCATATGAAAGACCTTATAATTGACCTTTGTTTTGTTTACCCTTATCTCAAATCCTTATGTCTCACCTTGGTTTGCTACCCATCCCCATCAGTCCTATTCAGCCCCTTGTTTTTTAATGACAGAACCTGTGTTCAGCTCTACTCCAATTATTAATTGGCAAACCAATGCTATGAAATATTAGAATTTCTGAACATCAAGGAGGCAATTTTGGACCAGAAGGCCACTGTGAACCATTGCTTGGGCAACCAATATAACTCTTTATCTCTTTGAAACCCCAGTGTCTCAGGAATTGGCTTTAAAGATGCCTTGGGAGGAAGGAACTCACTTGGTATAAGTTTTGGGAAAATTTATGACATTTAAAGCACACATTTTAAAGGGAAAAGGAATAAAAATTAATGAGGCAAACATCCATCTCAAAAACTTAGATAAGTGTGAGGCTATAAACCAGAGAAGCCATAAATTAATTGAAAAGACAAAACAAAACAAAACAAAAAAAACAAACACAAAAACCCTGTAAGTGCTTCTTAAAGTCCACATACATGTTCCTAAGCCTTATAGCTATCTGTACTAGAACCATTACTGCTACCTATGGAACAGGGTCAGGAGGAGGGGTGCTTGCTTCAATGGTTGAGACTGGGTGATATCCAGGCAGGAGCAAAAGTTTGTTTTGGAACACATTAATCCTGGAAGAGATAACTTGAGTTAGGGGCCTACTAAGAGTGCAAGAACGATGATTATAAGGGAGCTTAGGAAGGTTATAAGCCAAGGGAAGTGAGATAGGTACAAGAACAATGAGAATGGAGTGCTGCTGGCAGAATTTTCTAGTATGGATGCCTGGTCAATAAAGTTTTTAATGTTTTCTTGGACTTTAGAAGATTGATTGACATAGAAGCAACATTCTTCACCCAGGTAGGTGTAAGCACCTCCTTGAATGGCAGTGAGCATGCTTAGAGCCCTTTGGTTTTGAAGGACTACAGCTGCCAAAACATTGAGCTGGATTTGAACAAGTTCTATGCTGTCTGCAGGGTTTTTATGCTAGTTAGTTCTTTGGAGAGGTTGTGATAGGTCTATTGGGTCTGGAGGAGACTGGCGATGTCTGTGGCTACTGTCCTTCCAATTCTGTGTACCCAGAAGAAGTGGTATGAGTACTTGGATGGCCTATTATTGGTAGGAAAGACTTTTGGAAGGGACAATGGACCAAAACACAGGGAGTGGAATTGACTCATTCCCAGGTTTGTATTTTAAGTTGGGAAATGAGTACACTAAGGTGCATTTCCCTGACCACCAGGATGGAAGACTGAGGCAAGGAAGATTTGAGCAATAAGATTGTTGAAAAGAAGTTTTTAAGATTGTCACGTTAGTAGCTAAACACTTATCCACCAAGGGAAAGAGAGTATAGCAGTTAAAATAATAGAGGTTGGGGGAATGGATATGGCTGAATCCATTGGGTGCCCGCCTACCACATGGGAGGTCCCAGGTTTGGTTTCTGGTGCCTCCTAAAGAAGACAAGTAAGACACTGAGCTGAAGAAATGGGCTGCTGTGGCAGGCTGATTTAGCAAGGTAATGCAACAAGAGACACAAGGAGGAAAATTTAATGATAGACACAACAAAGCAGGGAGCAGAATTTAGCTCAAGCAATTGAGCACCTCCTTCCCACATGGGAGATCCTGGGTTCAGTTCCCAGTAGCTCCAAGGAGCTACTTTTTGCCCTGGGCCCCATCAGTCCCCCCTGGTCATTGCCACAAGGCCCTGTGGTCATACTACACCTCCCCTTTGGGGTTTAGTTTTGTGCAGTCCTGAGCCCAATGGCTTGTTTTCCTGCAACAGGACAGGGACTGAGGGGATTCCTGCTGTGCTGTGATGATCTGGGGCAGTCTTTATTCCAGTCACCTTGGTCTCCACAGTTGAAGCAGGATCCCAATGCTTTGTATCCTGAGTCAGGGTTACCCTGAGGTGGCTGGCTTCCACCCATGGTGACCACTATAAGGTGTGCCTTCTCCCTCTCTCACCTTACCTTTGACCCCTTGATGGCCTTGTTCCAGTTTTTGAAGATGGAAAAAACGGATTCTAAAAGAGAATTCATTGGGCTTGTTGGCCCTAGTGCTAGCTTTTAGATCTTCCTTCTAATATTTGGAGCTGACTGACTGATAAAATAGTTCTTTAACATAATCTGTCCCTCTGGTGTGCCTGGATTAACCTGGGTATACTTTTTCATACCTTCTACTAGTCTTTCCTGGAACAGGGCAGGGCTCTCCTTTGCCTTCTGGGTCATTTTTCAACTTATTATAGTTAACAGGATTGGTGACACATTTTTTTATTCCCTCTAATAAACATCCTATTTTATGGTGCCTTTTCCTTAGGTCTGCTTGTCCCCTTTGGTAGTCCCAGTAGGGTCAGTATCTGAGATTGCTATGGATCCTACAGCATGTTGCTGTGTTTGTTGGGCTGCCATTTTATCGGCATGTCCCTGGCCCTCTTCCCAAATGTGGTGTTTCTATTTGGTAGTGCAGCATGTGTCCAGGATAGTATGCACATCTCCCCAATGTTAGCTCAAAAGCCAGGGCTAAATGTTGGAATTCCTAAGTAAATTTATCTGGACCCTCTGAGAATTGCCCTAATTGTTTTTTCCATTATTGTTTTTGTTGTTGTTGTTGGTTTTACATTGAGTGAAGTCTGTCATGAAGAAAGGGACATGGATTCTAATTCTTCCCACATCTCCATTTGTTACTTCCCTTATTAGGTAGAGGCCATTATCAAAGTGAAAACAGGTAAGGTGTAAAGAAGCTCCATTCCTGGTGAGTTTTCCTGGACTAGCTCTGGGTGCATAAGGTGGTGGTGCAGAGGCAGTAGGTGGAGGTGGGTCTAAGGGGGCTTTGGGTCAGGAACTGGAGAATGCACCCCATGGGGAGTCTGCTGGTATGCTAGAGGCCACACCCATTGCTTTAGGAAAAATTGAAGAAGAATTTGTTGATTGATCTGGGTCCCAGACTCCTGCTTGACCAAACTTTTACCCTCCAAATCAAAGTTCCCAAGTTGTTCAGGTCTTGGGAAACATTTGGGATTACCACTCTGGTTCCTGGCATTCTGAGAATGCAGAGGCCATGCTGCTGGGTGTCCCTGTGGCACCCTAGGTCTTGGGAGACTTCCAGACCTGGGTTCCAGACCAAAGCTACCAAGCCAAATTTTTTCCCTAGAGAAGGGGCTGGCTTGAAACCTTTTATCTCTGGTGGCTTTGAGGGATTTAGGTAGTGGCCTCAGAAAACCATTAATGAGTTTCCACAGGACCAGGGATTGAGGATCTGGCACCAGATTTAGGAAGGGATTGGATAATTGGGCACAGCCATGGATAGGGGTCTCTTAAGGGGCTGGACTGGGGCTGGCTGCAAACACTGCTTCTGCCAGCTGGGAGGCAGATCCAATGAGCCTGAAAAATTTCGGGATGGCTGAAGAAGGTACCATAGGAGATTATAGTCATGTTCTGAATGGAGGCATAAGGAGAGAACAGGGAAGTCCCTGAGGAGACAGAAAAAGGAGCAGGAAAAGGGAAAGTGCTGTGTCCAGTTATTCATGGTTAGGGAAGAGTTAATAAGAATTAGAAAGTGGTTTAGGATGAGACAGATCTCTTGGACTCCTGTGTTCCCACTGGACACCTACTCAACTTGGGGGATGCTCCTAGTCAGGTTTCAAAGATGGTATATTATTCAGCTAAAGGAGTGCTGATGTAAAGTACCAGAAATCTGTTGTACCAGAAATCTCTTGGCATTTATAAAGGTTATTTATTTAGGGGTAAATGCTTACAGTTACAAGGTCAGAAAGTGTAAGTTACTTCCCTCACCAAAGTCTGTTGCCATGTGTTGGAGCAAGATGGCTGCTGGTCTCTGTGAGGGTTCAGTCTTCCTTTTCACCTTAAGGCTCTGTGGTCCCAGCTTCTTCCTTTCTTAGCTGTAGGCTGGGATAAGTTTCATCTCACTCCCAGGGGCTCATTTCTCTCTGGGCTAAGTTGCTCTGCTCTCTCCACAAAGCCAGCTATAAACTCTCAGGTGTATGGCTCATCTCTCTTCCCAGGGCCTCTGCCATGTCTAATGGAGCCTATTCTCTTTCCTCACATATGTGATTCTCTGTGTTCTCCTTCTCTGTGTTTTTATTTCCTGGGGTTCCAGCACCTAAAACTCCAACTAACTCCTCTGCTGTGTGTTTTCTCTGAGTCCTTAGGGGGGCAGGGACTAGATGCCCTGCTGACATGGCCCAATTAAAGCCCTGATCATAATTTAATCACTTAAAAGTGAAACCTCTGAAGTTAATACAATCTAATACACCCAGAGGAACAGACCAGTTTACAAACATAATCCAATATCTATCTTTGGAATTCAT
>JAQZBX010025459.1:12872-29623 GCA_029593785.1 Cabassous unicinctus
GAGAGAGAGAGAGAGAGAGAGAGAGAGAGAGAGAGAGAGAGAGAGAGAGAGAGAGAGAGAGAGAGAGAGAGAGAGAGAGAGAGAGAGAGAAGCAGTTTGGTATTATTTATGAATTCCAAAAATAGATAATGGATTATGTTTGTAAAATGGTCTGTTGTTGGTTTCGCTTTTACTTGACTAAATTATGATTACCATTTTAATTGGGCCATGTCAGTAGGACATTGAGTCCCTGCCACCTTGGTGGGTGGGGACTCACAGAGAAAACAACAAGGCACAAGAGTTAGTTGGAGTATTGAGCTGGAGCCCAGGAAGTAAACACATATGAGAGAGTAGAGGAGCTGAGCCTAGAGAGAATCGAGTCACTGGGAGTGAGACAAAGCCTAGATAGCCTGATAGTCTACAGTTGCTCTTGTGGAGAGAAAAGAGCAGCTGAACCCAGATAGAAACGAGCATGGGAGAGAGACTTGACTTGTCAAAGGCTACAGCTGATATTGGAAGAAGCTGGGACCATGGAGCCTTAAGAGGAAGCCTGCCTGAACCCTTGCAGATGTCAGTAGCCATATTGCTCCAACATGTGGCAACAGACTTTGGTGAGGGAAGTAACTTATGCTTTTTGGCCTGGTAACTGTAAGCTTCTACCCCCAATAAATGCCCTTTATAAAAGCCAACAGATTTCTGGTATTTTGCATCAGCACCCCTTTGGCTAACTAATACATAAAAAGAGAGAGAGAAAGAGAGACAGAGGCAGGGACAGAGACAGAGGCATAGGCAGGCTTTGGTTAGAGGCCAAAAATTCACTGGTCTCATCGGGTGGAGGAGAGTTTTACCAGTCACTATGTCCTGGTTGGCTTGTCAAAACATATGTTGCTGGAGCTGATTGCAGGTTCTTAGTTACATTGTAAGAAAGAATTCAGAGATACACCACAGTTATAAGAAAGTTAGGCACAACTCACCCTGGAGTATGCCCATGGTCCATGCCTTGGTATGGACCATGTACTTTTCTTGTTTCCTTTTTTCTTAATAAAATTCCTTATTCTTTTACCTACTCTATTACATGTCCTTAAATTATTTTATGTGACATAAACCAAGAACCTAGAAGGCCAGAATCCAGAGCCATCCAGTAACATTATTTGGTGAGCCAGCCAGGAGATAAAAGGGTAAGTAATAGTCCCCAACAGCCAATGAGGACTGGTGAATCTAAACTTTTAATTATAGCCTATCTGTGCCCTCTTTTGTTTTATTAGCAAGGCCCTGAGATTACCTCTGGGGTCCCTGAAGCTGTTTGCCTGTAACCCACAGGACAGACTCTGCTTTTAACTTGCCTCTTAATGGTGGGTTTAACTGTGGAACTCAGTCCCTGGGAATGACAATGAGATGAACTCACTCATGATATTTCCTAAGACCTCAGCAAGTGTAGGCCAAAAGAAAGGTTCCTAGCTATTCCCTTTCTTAGAGGGAATGCCCAGTCTGGAAGCCAAGCTCTGGGAACTGGACACAGATGTCTCCAAGACCTCTAAGGCTTTGGGAATACCAGAGACATAAGGCTTCTGATCCCTGGAATGTGGGGACAGTGAGAAGGGGTCCTGACCTCCAGGATGCTGGCTCAGTGAGCAATCCATTCAACCAGGTCTAGTGGTGGGATGTCATCCAGACTAATGAATATGTTTATCCACCTTTAGGATAATGAGTGGCTTCTAAGTGGGAAAATCTGCCTACTTATGGTCTAAAATCAAATAGGCTAATCTTTTCCTGCCACCACATGGCCAGAGTATGGCTGAGAGTGGGCTTTTTATGGATCCCTGAATTCCACTTAAACCTGTGTAAGAGAGAGGGAGAGGACAGACAAAACTGAGGGCCAGAGACCACGTGGTCATATCTCCTTAAAGGAATGAGGAAATGCACTACCAAACCAGTCAATTAAAAGCTCAGGGAAATTGCTCAGAGGCAGAACCTAAAAACCCAGCCTTATTTCACAGAAAGCTGGTAGAGGCAATAAAAATATCCTCATGGTAGATCCTAACTCTAGAGAAGGAGAGATCTTCCTAGGAATTCCAGTCTTCCTCAGATATCTGTAGAAAGCCTCAGAAATTATCCCTGGGCCCCCAAATTTCCATTAAGAACCTTTTATAAACAGTCTTCTCAGTTTTCAAATGCCAAGATGGAGAAGGTAAGGAGAGTGGGCACAGGGTCTGGGACATTCTCACCTTTTAACTTCCACTATTAAAGGTACCAGTCACCTCAGGGTTATCCAAATACAGGCTCCACATCAGTAGGAACCTGGTCCCAAGCTGTCTCACCATGTGGGACCTCTGTGACCTTGACCCAGGTGAGGACAGAAGGGGCCTGAAGCCATACGTGAGCCATCGACCAGAGTAGCCCTGGGTGACCCTTGACATGGCAGGTAAGATTGTTAATTTCTTAATTAACATGGGAGCCAATTACTCAGTCTTAGACTGTACTCTGGACCTCTCCTAACCTCGACTGTATCTAATAAGAGGAGTGAATGGGGAATAACTATCTAGGCCATTTACTAAACTTCTCCCCTATAGAAGAGAAAATCTCCTCATATGCCATCAATTAATATTAAAAATGGCTAAGAGACTTCAAAGAGAGTTGGGAGGTCATCCCAGAGGTATCACTTATGCACACCTCAGTAGGATCTCATAGAACATCAAAGCGGATATCACCCCACAGAGAGGGACTCCTGAGGGCTCTGGAGGCACCTAGGTCCTATATAAGGGGGGATAGCTCCAGAGATTGATGCCTTATCAGTGGACTCTACTTTGGAATCTGTGCTCCTTAGAGTGACAGAGTTGGACTCAAATAAGTCCTCCCTGCACATGGTCCATCAGTCCCTTCTATTCAAACCTCTATGTGATGCTGGAGTTTGTAGGTGTACTTCCAGAGACTGAAGCTTCAGGCCTGTCCATGTGCCAGCTGTGCCTGGAATCTTGGTGGAGTTACAAATCCTAGTCTACAGCTCAATGGACTCACCCAAGTCACCTTGTGAGGAGACGATGATGGACAATGGCCATCCCAGGGAATGGAGAGAGCCTGCAGCTGCAGGCAGGATAATCCCATCCACCTTATCCATGGGATATAAGCCCATTCTCACTTGGAGGTGGAGTGGACATCAGCATCCCAGACTCCTCAGGATTGGGGGAAGAGCTATGGACTAGAGTGGACTAAATGGTATTCTGTTGTAGACATATTGTGATTCAAGCAATGGAAGAAATTATAACAGTGAGGTGGAGCTAGTGGCCACTAGATACTTTCGGGGCAGTGAAGGGAAAAGCAGTTGTAATACAGGGTTTTTTTTTGGGACTTGGAATTATCCTGAGTGACATTACAATGACAGATATAGGCCATTTTACATCAGCATATACCATGCAGAACTGTGTGGGAGAGACTGTGGTCTGCAATGTGAACTATGGTCTGTGCTTAGTGGCAAAGCCCCAGGATGTGTATATCCAATGCAGGTGATGTGCCACACTAATGAACGATGTTTATGTGGGATGTAATGGGAGGTGTGGGAGGTGGGGAACATGGGAATCCCTGTAATTTTTGTGTAATATTTATGTAATCTAAGCATCTTTTAAAAATATATATATTAATAAAAAATAAAAAAAAAGTTTCCTGGATAATCCTAGCCCCCTACCTATTCCCTTGTAACACTACAATTCTTCCAGTGAAAAAACCTTGCAGGGCTTTACCCCTTGCAGGAGGTAACTAATGGAATACAGGCCCCAGAGCAGTCCCAGTTCATGTCTCATTGGGGGAGGGCTTCTCTGATACCCTTAGCTCTGTATTTAGCAGCTGCCCAGGGATTTTCCTGGGGGAACAAACCTGGAGGGTCCTGCATGTGGTTTCTGGCACGGACAGACACTGGGAGCTTTGTATTTAGGTGATTCTAAAGGCAGGTCTTTCCCTAAGCTAAGTATGTGCAAAATTCTCGCTTCTGTTCTAATCTGGGCTTGCTTTATCTTTGTCAGTCTGCTCATGCCTAGAAACTCATAAATCAGATTTGGGGTTGACCTGTTACAAATTGGATAACAGTGAAAGATAACCTAAAATTGAGTCTTTAAATGTCAATACTATCTTGTAGTTGAATTTGATGTATAAAAGAAATCACATGGTATTAGTTCAACTGCTGCAAGAGCAGAAAAACTTAGCAATGTTGTTACTAATAAAATAGTTTTATTTCCTTAGTTAATAAACGAAAGTGCCCAATTTGTTTTAAAGTGAAAACTTACTAGAAACTGTAATGAAGAGTTAAGATCATTATAAATGCCTTTGTATTATAAAACAGCAGAAGGATAATATCTGAAATTACTATAACTGGGTGGATTACTTTGCTGGTAATCTTAGGCTAATTTACCTTTGTTTATGTTACTTCAGGTCTAGCCTCACCCTTTACTTATGCTTATGGTTATTTCAGGTTTGGCCTCTACCCTGTTTGTAGCATGGCAACTTCTACCTCCTATAGCTCAGGGGAAGGAAAATTGGAGACACCCCTGTCTCCTGTCCTTCCAGTAGTGTCAATAACACTGCTTTTCTCTCATGACTCCAGGTGTAGACTAGATTGCTGCCTCTTGGAATTCTTGACCCTTGGGGTTGGATGTCCACTCTTCTACTCTAGCAGCTGCCAGATCTCCAAGGACTGGGGAGTGTGTGGGGGTCTCTCACCTCAAGAGTTGATCTTCCTAAAAGCAGCAAGTCACAAGAAAAACCAGGTTTCCCTGAGGCTTCAATGACCTCAGTGAGTATATACTGTAACTAGTCTTGCTCATCCCAGGTCTGTCAAAGTCAAAATGGGAAATAAGCAAAGCTCTGAAGTAAAGGAAAATATTGTAAATTTTACTTTAAAGTATCAGGAACAATTTTGTTATAAGCCAAAAAATCAAAAGGAATGAAATTCTTATGCAAAACTGCATGTTTACAGTGCAAATTAGAGTAATTAGAAATAGCCTCCAAGGAGATCTTTTGACTATAATGTCATTTTACAGTTAAATTTATTTTGTAAGAGAATGAAATTTATAAGTAACTTTAGTGAGTTGTGTTTTTGTCTGCCTATTTTCCATATTTTCTTACATTGAGGTGATAATACCAAATTAACAAATGAAAATTCTTAAAAGAGCTCTATCCAATTTGTTAAAAATTAAATATGCAATTATATATGTGCATTAATATTCCTGGAATCCAAATTAGGGTAAGCAGGACGGAAAGATCATATAGAAATATGAATATAGAAACTGTTAGGAAAGGGAAAAGGTTTTTCCTAAGCTGTTTGACTTACCCAGTCCCCATGCCATCTCTTTGCAAGAACCATGAGGGAGGGGCTAGGTGAGGCAGATTAAAACTCTGTCTTCTAGATTGGTGAATTAAGAATCAATTTGCCCCATAATTCCCCAATTTAAACCTTTTAACAGCCTTAAAATTAGGGTAGTTAATAATCTTATTACCAAGTATCAGAAGTAAAGGAAAAGTCTTTGAAGGCTATGGAAAGATCTTTTAAAACAAAGCAAACAATTAGAAGTAAAAAGTAAAGAACTGAAATAGTTAAGTTCATTTGATATTTTATACATTGCATTGGAAGTGTTGTCAAACTGCCTTGTGCATTCAAACCAGGCCCAAATACCCTGTATACTGCCTCTCCATTTGAGTTATTGGCTCAGTCAGTCACTGTGACCCCTAAAACAATAAAAATACCTACTACATCTCTGAACATGCTCCTGAAGTGGATGGAGAGTACGTTGCTGTTTCAGACTCCTGCAGCAGCCAGCAATAGCTCAATATGGCCCAATGTGCAGTGGTCATTGGCTCCATACTGGCTCAGTTTCATAGCACTGAAAGGCAATATGCAACAGGCTGGTGAAAAACTGGAACCTACCTTTCTAGCTTCTCTCTAAGATCAACTGTACTTCACCATGCTGGCTGTGTAAAGGACATACCAAAGGGAGCAATAATTATCAGAGTAATGTAAATAGAACTTAAACCAACACAATTGGCATTGTGGCCTATTCCCATGGAGAGACAATATGCATGGTATTCCAAACCTGGAACTTAAATCTATTAATTGCAACTCAAAGAGAAATTTATGCATCAATTGGTGCATTGCTTAGTATTAAGTACTCTACCCACATCTCTTCTATTCTAGATCACATGCAGAGGCATATTGAATATGTGAAAAATTCTGGGAAACAATTCATTTTCTAAGTAATGAATGTGCCTATATGATAAAGGAATGACATTCTTAAATACAGTATTTATTCTGCTTGCCATATGTTTGTCTTGTTGCATATACTGTATTTGTGAGTTTATATCTAATGAAGTGCCTCTCTTCATACCTCTCCTAGCTGTCCTAGGCATAGCCACCACCATAGGAACTGGGTTGGCAGATTATACCAAACCCAGCTGGTCTACCACAATCTCTCCCTAGAGTTAAACAACAGCATAAAAGAAGTCAAGGAAAAATGCTCTTTCCCATCAACTTTGGGAAGGTGCATCTCTGAAGGCATCTGGTCTTACTCACTCTCATGGTCCAGTATGTCATAGCTGGCCCCCTTTTTGGGCCTGCCTACTAAAATCTTCTTATTTTTTTAGTAGGACCATGTATCTTTTAAAAAATCCTAATTAAGCTTATTTCTTACAGAGTCAATGCCTTATTATTCATGTGGGGATTTCATCCATTTCCAACCAGGGTGCCAGACCCATCTTCCCTCAACCACAATAGAATAGGCAGTGGGTTTTACACCTAGTCAGGCAGAATGACCATCACCCTTCAGTGCCCCCTTAAGAATAAGTGTGCAAACCCTCTGAGAGGGAAATTGAGGCAGGTTAGTACACAGAAAGACTTGGTCACAGCTGAGGCCTAGCAGACAACATGGCTGGCAGATGACATGGCTGTGAGACCCTATCTAGAAACCTCCTGAGGGGTCCTGTGAGACCCAGGAATGAGAATCTCATTTGGAATGAAAATGGCATTTTGGGTCAAAAGAAAGCATTAGATATCCTCAAAAAGCCTCACCATTGGCCCTCTGAGAAATGATAAGTGGGACAACCAATCAGAATAGCAAACAGACTTTAACAAGCCCTGACCTGGGGTCTCAAGCTTGCAAGTCACCCTGCAGTAAACCCGTGGTCCATGTGTACTCTTCTCATTTTCTTGTTTCTAGATAAACTCTTTACTCCATTGCCTAAAAAAAAATAAAGTTAGGAAAGAGTTTAATAAGGGGAAAGCACACTTTCAGACGTGAATACAGGCATGCTCAAGGTAGAGATGTGCTTTCTGTCCTGGGGTTACCAGTTTTATGAGCTACCATAGGGGGTTAGGGAAAGTACTGATTGGTGTATTTAAGACAAAGCAGGAGAAATTCATTGGGTGGTTTGATTTTGGGTGTTATGATTTCTTGGATTGCTGTCCGGTGGTGATTGGCTTCTGGCTGCTGTCCATGAGCTCTGCTGGAGTTTGCTGCACACGGTGATATGTCAGTGGGTAGGAAGTGGTGGTGTTGCCCTTCCTGCCCCAAGCTGCCTTCTGAAAACCCAGTTGCTGGGTGAATGCTACCCCCAGATAACTTGCTCGTGCAAGTCAGCAGACTGTTCCCTCAAAATTTCTTATTAGGTGGTGTTTATGTAGCTCATTGGGTTTTCTGCCCCTCCTCCTTAAGTCCCTATTCTATCCTGCCTCAGATCAACAAAGCAAAAAGTAAATTCTTTAAAAAGAATAATAAATGGAAAAATCTGTGATCAAGGGAAAGAATAAAGAAATGCAAATAACATATCACAATTATAAAAGGGAAAATAATTTCTCATGACATAGATGCAAAAAGATGATGAAAATAGACTGTCAGCAGATTTGTGCCATTGCATTAGAAAATCTAAATTTAAATTCTTAGAGATATACAGTTTACCAAATCTCTCTTAAGGCCTGAATTGTCTTATAATCATTAAAATTTGTATAATATTGGGAAATATAATTAAAAACAAAATCTTCTTGCATCCCAGAAAGCCTCTCTACAATCATAGAAGAGAAAGAAAAATATTTTTATCATTGAATAATCATTAAACCAGAATGTGAAGCACCCCAGGCAATCTGCAATGTGATGGCAAAGATAAATATAGAACTCACTCGTTTTATGTGGTTAAGAGGATATGGCCCATTACACAAAGTCTCAAGACATTTAAGAAGTAACCTTACAATTTGGAGTCAGAGCCCCTGGGAAGTTACACGTTAATTTCTTCCCAGGAAACTGGGGGTTGGGGGATATCTTCCTTGATTATAGTTCAAAGAAATGAATTTTTTCTTTGAGGAGACAATTTGCAAGAGGATATTCAACTTTTTGTATACATTTAAATTTACATACATTTTTAAAAGACAAAGAAAAGACTTTTACAACTACATGTTTTCTAAAGTAAACACAAAGAGCAATGAGAGGGAAGAGAAAGTCTTTTATTCCTTATGTTCAACAGGGAGAATTAAGCCCTTTGTTATAGTTATTGTTTTAAATTTGTATTTGCCCCTATAATCAGCGGTTCAAAAAATGATGCCATAAATAGAAATCCATGCCCAGATTTTACTGTTGAGTATTAACAATGTGAAAGAAAAAACTGCACCTGACAATGTTACACATTTTTGGGGGCCCAAATTGAAGAGGGGTGGTTCTCAGCTGGGATTTTTGGCTCAGTGCAGCTGAATAGACACACACCGAACTAAGTTAGGAAGGAAAAGAGGCCTCCTCATTAAGGGTTTTTTAGTTTTGCTTTCTCAGTTAATCTTAAAATACACATGGTACCTGTGGTTGGGTAATTTTCCAATGATAAGGATGGGGGTACGGATGTGACAGTATAGAAATGAACAGATGTTAGTAAAGATAATGGAGTAAGGAAGTGCATAATTATATATTTTTGGTGGTGCTAAATCTGGTAAATGTTGAATATGTATCTCTATATGCCTTCTGAAATGTGAGCAAGAGTTACACTGAATTTTTCTAACCTTTTAAGGTACAGTACAATGCCTTAATATTTAAGCTATACTGGGTTTATTCTAGTACTAAAATTCTTTTAATAAAGGAAAAAGCCAAATGTTTATCTGACATGATGCAAAAAAAACTTGCTGGATAAAATTTGTATGTATTTAAAAGGAAAGAAATCTTAGCAAAAGGAATACATAAGGATTTCCATTACATGGTAAAACATCGCTACAAAAACCTATTTCAGTGCTCTTCCTCAAGCTCTAACCTGCATAGTAGTCACTCAAGGGTCTTATTACAATGCAGATTCTGACATAGTGGGTTTGGGATGGGGCTACCATTCTGCATCTCTCAGCTAATGCAATTCAACTGGTCTGTGGACCATATATATATGTTTTTTTTTTTCCCAGATAAGCTGATTTACTGACCAAAGTGAGGCCCTGTATTGGTATTTTTAAAATTTTGCTGATGCACAGTCTATATCCAAACCAAATATACACTCCCACTCCTCCTGTTCCCTGGTAACTGTTAATCTACTTTTTGTCTCTACAGATTTTCTGTTTCTAGATGTATCTTCTGTGATATCCCACAATATTTTTCCTTATGTGCCTTTCTTATTTCACTGAGCATAATGTTTTCAATTTTCATCTATGCTGAAGACTGTCTCAGAAATTCATTTCTTCTTATGGCCAAATAATACTCCATTGTGTGTATGTACCACATTTTGTTTATCCAGTGTTTGTTGATGGACACATGGGTTGTTTCTACCTTTTGGCTATTGTAAATAATGTTGATATAAACATTGGTGTACAAGTATCTGTTTGAGACCCTGTTTTCACTTTTTTGGGGTCTATACCTAAAAGAATTGCCAGGTCATATTGTTGCCAGATTGGGTTTCCAGGTTCTTGGCTATGTCATCTTAGAAAGAATTCTAAGATGTGCCACAAATTAAGCAGGCCAGCAGAGAATTTATTATAAAGCTAAAGTAAAAGAAAAAGTACACATCTCAGGCATAGGTGTGGGCATACTCAAAGGAGAGAGACACATGTTGGGGGCTGGTGTTAATCTTTACTAAGGGAGGTTTTCATCCTCTTTCTTCCCCATATTAATGAAGGGTTCTAGCTGTTTGCTGTCCTGATTGGCTGCTTTTCTGTTTTCCCATTGGCTATAGTATAGGCCACTTAGGTTGCACCTGTTATCTTTTAGGGAACCAATGGGGAAGCCTTTCTGTTTGGAGCTCTTCAGGGCTTTTTTCAGCCTCAAACTGTTGAATGGCACCCTGTGGCCAGGCTTTTTGTGGGGTTTTAGCTGTGGCACTTTTGGCCTTTGTTCTTAGCCTGCCTTTTCAGGAGGGGTTTCCTGGATGGTGTTTGCAGCTTTGCTTTCAATTGTCTGCCCTACTCTGTTCCCTATGTTACCCAGCCTCAATATGGTAATTCCATTTTGCTTTCCAATGTGGCTGCACCATTTTATATTCCTACCATCAATGTACTAAAGCACTAATATTCTAATTTCTCCTCATCCTCTCCAGCACAGGTTATTTTTCATTTTTTAAATAATAGTCATCCTGTGGGTGTGAAATGGTATCTCACTGTGGTTTTGATTTGTATATTTCCCCATTGGCTTATGATGTCAAGCATCTTTTCATATGCTTAATGGCTATTTGCTTATCTTCTTTGGTGAAATGCCTATTCAAGTCCTTGGCCCATTTTTTAATTGGGTTATTTGTATTTTTGCTGTTGATTTGTAGGATTTCTTTATATATCCTGGATACTAATCCCTTATCTGATATATGGTTTGCAAATACTTTCTCCTATTCTGTAGGTTGCCTTTTCACTTTTTTGATAATGTCCTTTAATGTTACAAAGATTTCTTATCTTGGTGAAGTTGAAGTGTTTCTTTGTTGCTTAGTGTGGACCTCATTTTGAGTAGAAGGACCTAGAGAAACATATCTAATGGTGAAATCTTTATAGCAATTCCCTTAAGATCAGAAAAAAGTCAAATATGCTTCACTATTTCTACGCAATATTATCTTCAAAGTATTAACTAGTTCAATTAGGTCAATTAAGGACTTAAAATGTATAAGGATTGAGAGAAGCAATACACATTTAATTATTTGCACATATTTAAATATTCACATATTTGCAGATACATTTTTAGAATTAATAGGGCTTTTGAAAAGTTGGCTAGATATAAAATTAATACACAAAAATCAAATTAATTTCTATACATCAGCAAAAATCCTCTAGAAAATATCATTTAAAATACCAGTCCATAAAAATACCTATGAGCAGGAAGCAGATGTGGCTCAAGTGGTTGGGCTCCCATATACCATATGGGAGGCCCTTGGTTCAGCTCCCAGGGACTACTGGTGAGGGAAACCTGGCCCACACCCATGGACAGCTGATGGCCTATGCCTGCAAAGAGCTGACGGTCTGCACCTGTGCCCATGGAGAGCTGATGGCCCATGCACATGCCTGTGGAGAGCTGATGGCCTGCCCATGGAGAGCTGGCACAGCAAGATGTTGCAACAAAGGGAGACAAGCAGACACAGAGGAAATGCACAGCAAATGGACACAGAAAACAGACAGTGAGCACAAGCAGCAGGGGGAGGATAAATTAATTAACTAATTAATTAAAAAAATAAATCTTAAAAAAATACCTGTGAGTAAATCTAACAGAAATTGTGTAAGACCATCACAAAGAAAATTATAAAACTTTATAAAAAGGCATTAAAAGTGACCCTGAAATATCTAGTGACTTGAAGATGTGCATTCCTACAATATAATAATTCCCATTCTATTTAAATACTCCAGAGATGGAGGAGAAAGAAAAACCAGGAGAAATAAATAGCTAGTGCAAAAACAACGGTGTTTCTGAAGAATGGCCAAATGGCCACTTAGGAGGAAGAGCTTTTTACATCAAGTACATTTAAGACTGAATTGTTTGTTACATTTAGCAATGTGGATGTCTCTTATGACCCTGATCAGAGCAGTTGACATGGAATGAAGGAGATAAAATCCTTATGGTATAAGTTTAAGGGAGAATGGGGAAAGGAAATATAGAGAGTATTTCCAGTAGTTTTGTAGTAAACGGGAGCAAAAATGACATGGTATGCTGGCAGAAGGAGAGAGGGCAAGAAAAGGTTTTTTAATTTTGATTATATTCTTTATTTGTGCAGTGATGGGAATGATCCATTGGAGAGCCTTTAAGGCCCAGCTGGTTCAGTTAAATCATACTGGATTTCTCTTCTTGAGGTCTTCTTTAGAGTCACTTCTAATGCAAATATACCTTTCAGACAAGGTGCAATGCATAAGAAAAAAGGGACTGTGATAGTTTGACACTGTATGTATCCCAGAAGATCATCATTCTTAAAGCTGGTCCATTTCTGTGAGTGTGAACCTTTTGTAAGGGGACCTTTTGATTAGGTTACTTCAGTTAAAGCCCTTTTGATTAAGTCATTTCACTAGGGTGTGACCCAGGGTGGGCCTTAATCCTCTGGAGTCCTTCATAAATGCGATGAATTCAGATGAAGAGAGAGAGAAAGCCACTGAAGCAGGAAGCTGAAGCAACGAGACCAGAGGAGAAGGGAGGGAACAGTAGACACTGCCATGTGCCTTGCCATGTGACACAGGAGTCGAGGATCACCACTGGCAGCTATCTTTGGGGAGAAATCATCACCTGATGAAGCCTTGTTTGGACATGTTCACAGCATCAGAACTATAAGCTTGTAAGCAAATGAATCCCCATTGTAAAAGACAAACTGCTGGTATATTGTTTTCCAGCAGCCTAGCAAAATGAAACAGGGACATAACATAGGAAATTAATTCATTACAAAATCAGTGGAAAGACTGGACATATATGTGCCAACTTGGCTTCTTCTGAAGGCCTGAACTGTCAGGAGCACTCCTCCTGCTGTGAGGGGCAAGGCGACCCTCAGGACCACTGAACTCAGAAACAGAGTTGTGGTGGCAGTCAGGATCAGTCTTGCAATTTAACCATTTCCCCCAACAGGATTCATGGAATTCAAACTTTATCTGGAACACCAAAGAAAACCAACCAAAAGAGGCTGTGCTCCTCAAGAAAGAAAGAGGCATGGGATCCAGCAAACACATGATACTATAAAAAATACATTGGAAAGGATGCCACAGGTAGAAGCTAAGACTCACCTGTGTGCAGCAAGGTGGATTTATGGAAGAAGTGTGTCTGCTTCTTGCAGGACACGAAAAGAGAAATAAGTTTTAAGCATATGCAGGTTGGACTTAGCAGGTATTATCTAAACAGAAAAAAAAAAGGAGAATTAACAGTTTAAGTACATTGTTTGTAAATATATAAATACCAAAAGAAATAGCAAAACTATTTCTAAGTGGTTATTTAATGAAGAAAGGAATCAGTGTTGAGAAGGATGGAACAGGTGACTGGTCCACACATGTCTGAGTGAAATTGTTATATTTTATATGTTCAAATATATATAATATCATATATAACTTTGTAAAACATTTATAAAGTTTGTACAATTTTTAATTAAATCAAAATAAGGAAAAAGGGTCAAAACATGCCAATTCTGGTTTAATTTTACATATATTATTTTTGAATTCTTTTTCCCAAGCAGTCTCAGAAACTAGCTGAAAGAAGAAGCCTGTTATATGATAAATGTTGGGGGATCCTAATGTATAGGAAAATATTTTTACACTTTTGTATCCTTAGGCAAATAGAGTATTATATCCTCTTACCTTGAAAATCATATTAATGGAACATGACTTTGCACGGGCTTGGCAGACCTCTCACATACATTTGAAAAATGTGTGTGGCTGAGCTTCAGCATCCTATTGGAGTGATAAAGAGCTCTGGCTCTGGAGCCAAAACACTTGGCTTCAGATCCTGTCTCCACCACTAACATTGTGATCTTGGATGCTTGGCTTAAGTCCTCTGTGCTCAAATTTCCTCATTTGTAGAAGCTGGATGATAAGACCAGCCTACCTTATAGGGCTGTGCTAAGGGCTAAAGGGTCAGTGTCTTTAAAGGATTTAAATTAGTGCCTTGTAAGTGTTTGCTATTATTACAAGGGAGGCACATGAGAACCAGGATAAAATCTGAAGCTGTATGGAGCCAAACAGAGTGAAGGCATGAGAAGCAAGTCAGAAGAATTTGGCTCTTTAGTGTCAAAACACTGGTGAAGTTTGGAGTAGAAAGAAGGGATCCACAAGCCCAAGATTTTCCTATCAAGGTCTTTGTCTCCTGCTAGACTCAAGTAGAGAAGACGAGCAATTCAAAACGTAGGCTGCAGCTCCAGCAGTGAGATTTGCAGGGATAAACTTAGAATTTAATTTAAAGACCAAGCAGGAAAGCACAAATGGTGTAGGAAAGTATTCAAAGAATGCTATCTTAATAAGGAAAAATATATATTTCAGTCTTCATGTGCTCCAGTTTTTCTTTTTCTTCTTCATGGCTCCTAAACTTTTCCTACTTGTAACCAGTTGTCTTAAAATTTTAGGCATGTGTGTGTGTGTGGGAGGGGCTCAGTATAATCCATCCCCATCATTTCTGATACAGCTCAAAGAACCATTTTCCATGTTAGCTTGTGAATAAATTCACTGTCATCTCTATGCATTCAACATCATGCTAAAGGCATTTCTATGAAGAGTTCTGTTTTGTGAATATTACACTTTTCCAATTAGGACAGCTCCTTCAAGTGCATTAATTGGCCCTTTGGGATTTTTCCTCCCAGTGGTCACAGCCAGGAAAAGCAAGCCATATTCCTTGTTTGTTTCCATAAATTCCCCATATACCCTGGCATAAAAGTCTCTTCCCCTGTCATTTGAATGCACTAAAGTGTTCCCACATTCTGCTGAAAGCCAATCTTTTAGACAGATGCAGGCTTTCTCTGCCCTGACAGTGGAAATCACAGGTATTTTCAGACTCTGCTTTCCATGGTTAGATTTGGTGTGTTAGAAAAGATGGTATAAAAGGCAATTAAGTCAATGTTTTCAGGATGCATGGCAACTAGAGAACCCCCACATTGGTTTATCCACGATGAGTGCATAGAACAGGAAGTGAAGAGCATTGCGAATGTGGACAAACACAGGAAGGACAGTACTGAAAGAAGTGGATGGAGTCTTGCTTAAGAACCAGGTAGACACAAAGGATTGGATGTGACAAAAATTAGCAATAGTCTCTTAAGCCATCTGTTTTCTTCATGTTTGATTTCAAAGAAGAGAAAGTATTTTTATTCCACACCTCCTAAAAGCCACCTCTGATAAGGTATTCATTTCCATATTTTCCACTAAGAATAAACTCAAAACATGAAGCTCCTAACTTTTCTCTACATGAGTCCTTTTGTTCCTTATCCCTATCCCTTTCTATCTCTACAAGAATGCTGAAAGTGGGTCATGCAACCTATAAAGAAATACAGCTGCCACTTTCTTTTTTTAAAATTTATTGATGTATATCATTCATACATGAGCATACATAAATAATAAGTGTATAGTAAAATTTGTGAACATACAAAACACACATGCATAACATCATATAGGGCTCCCATACATTAACCCACCCCCAACACTTTGCATTGCCATGAGACATCATCTACAAATTATGAAAGAACAACTTCAAACTTCTACACTAATTATAGTCCATATCTTACATTTGGGCTGCCACTTCCTTTTACGTAATGTAGTAAGGAAAATTCAGGCAACTGTAAAGGAAGAAAACTGTTTGCATCAGAGGGAGTAGTCAAACATTTGGGTTCAATTTTCATGTGCTATATTACCTTTCATTCTAGGGAAATTAAAAAAAAACAACCTCAGAATTTTTCAATCATTCCTCAAAAATCAATATCCACTAAAATAAAGGAAACTTCATCATTTACTAGTTGACAGAAGGCATTTGTTTTAATAGCATAGTGCTGGATAATTATCCTGGATGGCTTTTGAACCACAGAAAATAATACAGAATATTGTAACAATCAGCTAATTATTCTTTACATTACCAATTATATTTAAGGGTGTGTATAGAAATCCTGTTCCTGCCTGAATTGCCTTGGGTCAGATTTAATGTCCTTAGTTCTCTAACTGTAACACAACTAATTAGATACCCTTTACATCTGTTTCAAAGGCCAAGATTACAATATTTGGACAATCAAGAGTTTTCCCAAAAGAGGTGATTGCAGGTATGTATGGTGTGGTTGAGTTTGTCTTTTGCCATATCTTATCAGAGAGTATGAGAAAAATTGGCTGTGACAGTAAGGAAGCAGAAGTGGCATGGCAAAACAATTTAGGATTATTTAAATGGTAAGTTATTATGTCTTACAGAAATAACTATATAATAAAAGAAAGTATTTGTCATTCCTACAAGAGAATTATAATACACAAATAAAAGAGACAATTGAGAACCAGACTATTCCTGCATATTTCACTTTCTTGCCTTTATTTTTTAGAAAAGAATAACTACAAGGTGAACTTGCCATTGGATTTTATGAAATAGTCACATATCTTTGTCTTATTAAGTATTTTGAAATTCCATTCCAAACTGTAGACAAACCAAAACATATGAAGTAATAATAAATTATGACCCAGAAAATAAATGATGTCTCAGTTACTGTCCTAGATCATATGAAATTATATGGAAACTATTTAAAAGTCCTGTGATAAACTCTCTCAACCCCAAGTACCACAATCAGAGTCCTTTTCTTCCTCCATCCAAACAACTTCTCTTTCTCTCTTGCTCCCTCCCTCCATTTTTATTCGACTCTGTGATTTCTTTTTTTTTTTTTTTTGCCTC
>JAQZBX010025460.1:0-30304 GCA_029593785.1 Cabassous unicinctus
AATAAATCTCACCCTGATCTAGATGGCAGGGTGAGACACTTCAGCACTCTGCCCCCACAGAAGCTTTGAACAACCAGCAAGAAGCGGCAGAAACATCTTTCTCAAAGCTCCAGAAGACAGTTCAAGGCTTGCAGAAACAGTGTGAGCTCCTAATCAAGAAAAAGTGTCTTAAAAGTGGCAGGATCTCCTGGTACCTTGGCTGGCCCCTCCCCTACCCGTGTGGATACCTGGTCTTGGAACAGGACAGAGCAGAGTAAGCCTTGTGCACATCCTGGGAGCATGTATGTCTGGACCAACCTGTCTGGTAGCCTGAGGGACTCGCCATCCCAGAGCTTCCCCTGCGTGTAGAAGGCAGCTCACAGAAATCTCCTAGAGAGCACTGTGGGAGAGCAGTCAAATGGCTGCTTGGGATAAGGGATTGCTGCTGATGGACATACAGTGCAGTGTCCAGACCATGAGGAAACTGTTTCCTAGGAAAGAGGGGACATTGTACCATGTAAACTGGGGAATTGCCAGGGCCACATGCACATACCCAAGACAAGACCCTTTGGGAGGATCAGGGAGACCCTTTTGCTTTGGCCTGGAGCTATTCTGCCTACTCATTGTATGGATAAGCCCTGAAGGAGAGCCCTAGGAACTTGTTTTCTTCTTTTCCTAAGTTCCTGACATTCAAGGAAAGCTCTGTCGTAGCACTAGCTGGATATAAGCTTAAAGAACAGATGCCTCAGAGTCTAAATACCAGATCACACATTAAAATATCAAAATGTCCAGGTTTCAACAAAAGATTACAAAACATACAAAGAAACAGGAAGTGATGGCCCAGGCAAAGGAGAAGATTAAGCATTAGAAACCATCAAAGGGGAGGAACAGACCTGAGACATACCAAAGACTTTTAAAAACGGTCCTAAATATGCTCAAAGAGCTAAAGGAAAACAAGAACAAAGAACTAAAAGAAATCAGGAAAATGATAAAGGGAACACAAAGAGAATATCACTAGAGAGGTGGAAATTATGAAAAGGAACCAAACAGAGCTGAAGACCACAGTAACAGAAATTTAAAATTCTCTAGAGAGCTTCAACAATAGATTGGAGCTGGTAGAAGAAAGAATCAGTGAACTTGCAGATAAGACAACTGGAATCATCCAATCTGAGGAGCAGAATGAACAAAAGTGAACAGGGAAGCAGATGTGGCTCAAGTGATTGGGCTTCCACCTACCACATGGGAGGTCCCTGGTTCGGTTGCCGGCGCCTCATGGAGAAGGCGAGCTGGCACGGCGGGCAGGCGCAGTGATCTGACGCAACAAGATGATGCAACAAAAGAGACACAGAGGAAAGACAACGAGAGACACCACAAACCACGGAGCTGAGGTGGCTCAGGTGATTGAGCACCTCTCTTCCACATGGGAGGTCCTGGGTTCGGTTCCCGGTGCCTCCTAAAGAGATGACGAGCAGACACAGAGAGCACACAGCAAATGGACACAGAGAGCAGATAGCAACTGCAAACAATGAGGGGGGTAATAAATAAATTAAAAAAAAAAAAAGTGAACAGAGCCTAAGGAACCTTTGGGGTACACCATCATGTGAACCAATGTATGCATTATGGGAGTCCCAAAAGGAGAAGAAAAGGAGCAGAGAGAATATTCAAAGAAACAATGGCTGAAATGTTCCCAAATCTAATGAAAGACATGAATATACACATCCAAGATGCTCAATGAATTCCAAACAGGATAAAGCCAAACAGACCCACACTATGACATATAATAATCAAACTGTCAAATACCAAAGATAGAAAGAGACTTCTGGAAGCTACAAAAGCGAAGCTATGTGCCATGTACAAGGGAGCCTAAATAAGATTAAGTGCCAATTTCTCATCAGAAACCACAGAGGCAAGAAAGCCATGGTAAGACATTTAAAGTGCTGAAAGCAAAAAATTGCCAACCAAGAATTCTATATCCATCAAAACTGTCTCAAATATGAGGAAGGGGGAAGTGGACGTGGCTCAAGTGATTGGGTTCCCGTTTACCATACAGGAGGTCCAGGGTTCGATTCCTGGGCCTCCTGGTGAAAAGTAAGCTGGCCCATGTGGCAAGCTGGCCTGAGCAGTGAGCTGGCCCATGTGGAGTGCTGGCCTGTGCAGGAGTGCTGGCCTGTGTGGAGAGCTGGCGCAGTAAGATGATGCAACAAAAAGAGACACGGAGGAGAGACCATAAGAGACGCAGCAGACCAGGGAGCTGAGGTGGCACAAGAGATTGAGCACCTCTCTCCACTCCGGAAGGTCCCAGGATCAGTTCCTGGTGCCGCCTAAAGGGAAGACAAGCAGACACAGAAAAACACACAGAGAGCAGACAGCAAGTGCAAAACAATGAGGGGTGTGTGTGGGGGGAGTAAATAAATAAATAAATAAATAAATCTTAAAAAAAACAAACGACCAAGGGATTAAGGCAATCCCAGGTAAACAAAAGCTGAGGGAGTTTCTCCCTAGACCAACCCCAGAAGAAATGCTAAAGGGAGTTCTGCAGGTTGAAAGGAAAGGATGCTAAACAATAGACCAAAGCCTCCGGAAGAAATAAAATCTCTAGCAGGGGTAATGACATGGGTAAATATAAATGCCAGAACTACTGTATTTTGTTTTGTGACTCCACTTTTTACTTCCTAAAGGATCTAAATGGCAAACGGACAAAATGTAATGATAAATCAGTGGCTTGGACCAATGTATAAACATTTGTGACAGACTGCATAAAGGTTGGGAGATGGAAGGGTACAGGGACAGAGTTTGTGTATACCATCAAAGTTAAGTTGGCATCAAAGCAACAAGAGTGTTAAAGATTTAGGATGTTAAAGTTAAGACCCACGGTAACTACAAAGAAAATATGCAAGCTCATAGAGACACAGACAGGGCCGAGGTACGGGGAACGAGGAGTTAGTGCAGAATGAGTGGGGGTTCCGCTTGGGGAGATGGGAAAGTTTCAGTAACGGCAGGTGGTGAGGGCAGCAGAATCTTATGAACGTGATTAATCCCACGGAATGGCATGCTCGGGAGGGGCTGAGATGGGAATTTTCTATTGTATATATGTTCCCACCATTGGAAAGGAGGGAGGAAGGAGGCAACTAAAGAGACGACGACAATTAAATGAAGCCCATGATGCTAGACAGACTCTAACCAGGGAGGAGAAAATGCTGGAAAGGACACTACTGGGACACATGAAAGAATTAGAACATAGACTGCATAGATTCTTTTAAATTAATGTTTGATTTCTGGAGCTGGATAACGACACTTAAAGAGGTTACATAAGTGAATATCCTTGGTCTTGGGAAATGTACATGGCAGTATTAAGTGTTCAAGGAGCATGATGCAGAGAACCTACACTCCAGGGTTCAGAAAATGAATTGAGAGACAGATGGATAGATAGATGGACTGGGAGATGAATACATAAATAGGAAGGGAGGGTGGGAGGGATGGCAAATGTGGCAAAACAGTAAGCTTGGTGGATCTGGGTTACCTGTATGGAGTCTATAGCATTTTTCTAACTGTTCTGTAAGTCTGAAAATATTTCAAAATAAAAAGTTTTTCTTTTAAAGTAAATTTCAGCTCAATGTAGAAAAGGATAGCTAACCACAGTGCCCATCTCTGGCACGGGCTGCATGTGAGGCGGTAACTGCAAGGACACTGGGCCGTGGGAAAGGGGGGCCAGCGGGTCTCCAATCTGGCTTTGCTCAGAATCACAGGGAGGCTCACTTAGAAAAGCAGATTCCCAGGCCCTACTCTTGGAGATTTTGATTCAGTAATGGGATTTATTTAAAAAAAAAACAACCAGCTTTATTGAGATAGAATTTACATATCATGACGTTTGCCTGTTTAAAGTATATGACCAACACTATAATCTAATTTTAGGGCACTGACATCAGCCCAAAATTAACCTTTGGCCCACTGGCAGTCACTTCCCATCCACCCCCTCCCCCAGTCCTGGGCCACCACTGGCTTACTTTCTGTCTCTATAGACTTGCCTGCGGAATCTGCTTCCAGGTGATTCTGGTCCCACAGATCCACGCTGGCATGTGGGAACCACTGACCCTGACTCTTCCCCAACCATTTCCTCCCTGTGCTTCCACAGCACAGGGCAGCAAAAGCCAGCCTGACACCCAAGGATCAGGCACTCTGCTCAGAACTGGGGTCACAAAAGAAATAAGGCCTAGCCATAGCCTTGAGGACCTATGATCAGTAGAAGAGAGGGATGGGGAATAATATGAGTGGGACATGCTGCACAAGTGCAGGCACGGAAGAGGCCCAGGACCCTGACGAGGGAGCCACAGAGGGAAGGAAAGGAACACATGAACTGAGTCTTGGGGGTGAGACATCAGAGTCAGAAGAGTAGCTAACATTTAGTCACCGCGGGCTCACTGTGCACCAGTACTGTGTACTGCGCGTGCTCACATCTATTCCTCACCACAACTCTGAGTTGGGTTAATGCTGTCATCACTCTTGAGTTACAAAAGAGGAAGGGAGGTCCAGAGGGGTTGGTGGGAAGTGGCAGGGCTGGGGTGTGAACTAAACAGTCTGGCTCCCGAGTTGGCCCTTGCCCCCACACCATCCTTTACCACCACAGACCCAGATCTTAGCCCAAAGCAGGTGCTCAGCATGTTCCTGCTGAATCTTGAAGGAGAGGGGCTTTCCAAGGAAAGCACGAGGCACCACAGCAGGAAGAGGAAACTCCCAGGCTGAACACAAAGGTTTCCTTCCTCAGAACTCTGCCAGCCTAGGCTTCCTCTCTCTTTACCTCCCTCAACTGCTGACTTCAAATGAATTGTGGATAGTGGTCATTTGCTTGCTTATCTATTTGAGAAATCTTCCAGTGTCTTCTATATGCCAGGCACTGAATGAGGTGCCAAGGCTACAACTTGTGAGCAAGATGGCCATGGAGTTTACATACCAGTGGGGGACTGACACTTTCCAGTGTGAAAAAGAGGAGGGTCAGGGTGCTGAGAGGCAATCTGGAAGAAGAAACGTCTACGTATGGACCTAAGAGATGAGGAGTCAGTTAGCCAGGTGAAGAAGATTCCAGAAGAAATATCACTAGAACCGTGAGCCAGAAACAGCATGCATGTTTGAGGAATTTAAAGGTGTTCAGGGTGGGCTATGGGGTGTGGAGTTTGGGGTGTGAGAGCTGAACCTCCAGCGTAACATGAAGCAGGGGACAGATCATGAAGGGCTTGTAAGCCGGGTCATTGAGTATGAATTTTATTTAGCATGAGGTCACAGGAGGGGAACAGAAGTATTTTAAGTGGACCACATAGTAAAATAACCACATTTGCTTTTTAGAGGTATAAACAGAGAAGGGATTGGAGGGGAGCAACCCTGGAGAGGCAGGGAGAGTAGCAAAGGTCCCGCTCAGTCACCTACAGGGGAGGTTTCAGTGGCATGGCCTGGGGAGGGGACTGTAGGTATGTAGACAAGGGGACATTGTGTAGTGATATTTAGAAGGCAGAAACTGGAGCTAGTGTGTGACTGCCTGAGGGAAAGGGAGACACAGATTTCCAGCTTGGGTGACTTGGGGTGTAGTCCCTGATGGGGACACAAGTTGCCAGTCAGACTTTGGGGTGAGGATAATTAGTTGAGTCAAACTGAACAATCAGAGGATCTCCCTTGGTGTGTTTTCTTTTGGTGGTTGGGGTGGGGGTGACATCACAGAGCTCAGCACACTGGAAGACGATGGATCAGCCTCCTGGGGAAAAACCTCATGATCACGGTATCTCCTCTGCCAGGTAAGTTTCTTTTATTCAGTTTTTGTCTCACCTGCCCCCCATTCTCTCTTCAAAGACTCCCCAACCTATGGAATCCTAGAACACAAGAGGCCAGCTCTAACCCAGCACTGCCCTGTCCTGGAGCCCCTGCCTCTCTCGCAGCGGTTCTTCCACATCTGAGCCCTGCGAGGGGCCCAGCACCTGGCTCAGCTTCCCGTTCAGGGTTACCTCAAGCTCAGGGTAGCTGAGCACCACCAGGGAGGCACAGGCGTTGACACTGTCCCCTTTCACAAAGGACACGTCAACGCCCCCGACCCTCTGCAGACCCGAGAAGGCTGGGTCCCGCTGCCACGCCTCCGTGTCCCAGTCTATGACGCGGGCCTTCAGCAGGGCTTGCTCCCTATGAGGGTTGGAGGAGAGAGACGTCAAACGGGGACAGGGAGCCCATTCCAGACGCTTTCGCTCCTCAACCCCATCTCAGTTTGCGGCCACTGTCTACTTGGAATAGGCGAAAGCCGAGCCCAAGCCCGGGAGTTTGGGCCTCTGGCGAACACTCGGGGGTGTCTCCCCTGATGTCCCTGCCGGGATTACCCCGCTTCATTCTGAGGAGCTCAAAGGACACATGGAGAGGTCACAGCCCTGGTGGTTCTGCCAAAACCGCACTCAGGACGCCGGAAGCGCGCGTGACGCCGACCCCGGCGAACTACAACTCCCGAAGGGCCTTTCGCCCGCGCGCCGGAAGCGAGGTTTGGACCCGGCGGATACGTAGCAGCCGCTCCGACTCCGAAGAATTGAGGCCTGAGAGTCCGAGAAGAGCAGCATCGCTCCCGCCCCCGGCCCCTTCGCGACCTTCGACTCCATTACCGTTTCCAGCGCGACAGGGTTTCCTCCGGCGGCCGTCCCGCCGCCTCCTGCGCCATGGCTCGGCCCCTGACGCCTCTTCCGGCGACGTCACTTCCTGAGCGCCCGGCGCCGGTGCCAGGTCGCCCTCGTTGCTGTAGCTGCACCTTGTCAGGCCGCAATGGCGTCTGCAGCCGCCGGGGGCAGCGTTTCGGCCCGCCAGGCGTACCCCTCCCCGGGCTCTCGCGGAGGCCAGGCTATTAGAGCAAAAACAAGCATCCGGGCTTCAAGTCTCCCAGGCTCTTTCGCATACGTCATCTCCTCTGATCCTCCCTGACCCTGCGAGGCACGGTCGCCCCCATTTTATGGTTGACAAACAGCGCAGAGACGCGGCATCTTTCAGCAGGAGGAGCCTCAGAGACCATGCTCCTCTTGCTGGAAGTGCGGCGGAAGTCGTTCCCCGAGGGGTGGGGACGTGCCTAGGCCCCGCCGGCCTTTGTCTCCGTAGGACTTGGTGAGAATCATCTCTGGGCCATCCCATCATCTAGCCCTGCGCTCTGCGCAGAATGACCACTCGCTGTGGAGTGAATGAATGAATATGTTGAAAACCAGCTAGGCTTTCTAAGCCTTGAGTTTAGAAAAGGGTGTGTGTCTCTTTCCTCTCCCCAGGACTCCAGACGTGCCAGAGTCCGCCTTGCTGAACTCCCAATAATTTCCTAAAATAAACCACTACGACGGTCCAGTACTTAATTCAGAAATAAATACCGAATAGTTGCCGTTTGCACGCCTCCTTCACTCCACGGGAATTGCGTGTTCATTTAAATTCCGCACAGCGTTTAGCAAGGCTACACGCAGAGGGGTGCTCAAAAATTTGGGTTTCATTTGTGCAGGAACTTGGTAGGCAGTAAGCTTCACCTACCAAACTAAATATGGACAATCTGCCTGGAACACTGAATATTACCTCATGCTCCTCAATTTGAAGAACATTTACTCAGTGCCCTCTTTGTGCCAGGCTTGGCTAGATTGCAGGGGTTACAGCTTCCTCATGGTGCTGTCTCAGGGAAACAGGATACGTGAATATGTCATCACAAACTGTTAAGTGCTGTAAGTGAATATAATATGGGGAACCTACTTTGATCTGGTATTGAGGAAACGCCTCTCTGAGGTGATATTTAAGAGGTGATAGTGTTGTGGCCAGCAGAAAGTAACTCAAACGGCACTCTTGGAAGTACAGATGAACAAAGTTTTATTATGTGCGGGCCCAGAGGAGAGTCAAATCTTCAAAAATCTGAGCCCTGTTTTCCAATTTTCATGAGTTTATATAGGTACACTAAGCGGGCAAATTCCTGAGCAAGAGAAGCAAGGTTAGCTTATCTTTCTAAAAGCAGAAGGCCATTAGGGAGGAAAAGGGTCATTATCTGTATAGAGTTGTAAGTTTCAATTCAAAGGGGCAGCCTATCTTCCTGCGGTGCTTATCTTCCTGACTTGGATTCCATGGAGAAAAGGGGAGGAAGGAGTGGAGAGAGGGACCAGGGACCCAGAAAAGTTTATTTTCCTAAAGCTGTGGGTTTCTGCCGGTGTGTGTGGGGGTGTGTGTTAGGGTCCCGGCACTTCCCTTATCAATAGGAGTAGGGGAGCAGTTCAGAAAAGGGAATAACACTTGCAAAGGTCCTGAGGTAGGAAAGAGGTTGGTGTGTTTGAGGCACTGAAAGGTGGCCAGTGAGGCTGAAGTGTAGTGATTTAACCTGTGGTTTATATTCTACTAGGGGAATTCAGAAAAGTAGATGCATAAGTAATGTAGGTCTGAATATATATCTGATAAAGTTGTATAGAGAAAGCCCTGGGGACCTCTCAGAGCCGCAAACAAAAAAAACTGTACCCTACCGAGGCAGGTTAGTACAGGGAAAAGAGGAAAAATGAGTCACAGCTGGGACCCGGCAGACAACATGGCTGTTAGACCCCACCCAGAAACCCCCTGAGGGAAGGCTGCTGCTAAGAACAAAGCCGGGGCAACAACGCTCCATTAGGAAGCCCTGGATAACTCCAAACAGGCTTCACCATTGGTCCGGGATAACACCAAGCAAAAGGCCTCATCATTGATCCCCTAAGAGCTAACAGGTGGGACCAAAAGGCAACCAATCAGAACAGCAAACAGCTGGGGTCCCTCCCCAACATTAGGAAAGGGAAGGAGTGGACAATAAAGGCAGCACAAACAACCCCCCACCCCCCCACCCCCTGCCAAAACTCAGGTGCTCCTTTTTGCCTGGAGGTAGCCCGCATCCACCTGGAGGTACTCCGCATCTGGGTGTGTACATCTTGTCTTTTCTCTGGTTTCTCAATAAACTTTTTACTGGCCTAACTAAACTGGCATATTAAATTCTTTTATGCGACATAGCCAAGAACCTAAAGGAATCCAGCGCCTTCCAACTTCACTACTTCCTCTTTGAACTCCCTCTTGATATGTTTTGAAATTTAAAATCCCCAGCAAGGTAGAGATGCCAGATGGCCAATCAAGCCCCTAGTTCATTACATTTGACCCAATAAAAAATAAAAGACATCTGCTCTAAACATGCCCCTTTAAGACGGACAAACTCCTGTCTAATCAATAGGAGTTAAGCTAACTTTTTTTTGGTCTATAAAAATCGTTTGCCATCCCTAGAGGCTCGAAGCTGCTTCTGTTTTGTCAGGTGATCCAGCTTCCTTGTTGCAGCAAAACTTTTGGTATCCTGAATAACATGTAACCTGCAAACTCGACTCTGATTTGTCTTTCAACATATCTCAAGAGAAAAATACAGATGAATAGGATTGAAGTTTGAGGTTCACATAGCAGTTGACAACTGACAGGGGCCTTGAAAGATGGGTAAAATTTCAGCCAGGAGAAATAGTGCCATTTCTGGAGAACTCACTGAATGCTGGGCACTGTGCTCAGTTTTTCACATTATTTCTCACCATAATATTGAGATATTTTACAGGTGAGGAAAGTGGGGCATAAAGAGATCACGTGGCTTGTCCAAGTTCATTCAGCTGGGTAATAGGAGAGCTAGGACTCATGTCCAGGTCTGGGTGGGCTGCATTGTGTGTTTCAGAGCCGTGAGGGCAGAGGTCCTTGGATCAGCAATCAGTCAGTCGCAGCCCATAGAAGCAGGGGCAAAGTTAGTGGGTCCCGAGGACGTAGGTTGAGGTCCCATTGAGGTCTAGGTCGAGGCTGCATTGTGCTTCAGGGTACAAGCGAGTAGTGGTAATCACGAAGGAATGGTGGGGAATGTAGAACGCTCTCAACAAGTTTAATTGTGGAGGGAAGGGGAGCAAGGCTGAAGGCCCCTTTTTGTGGGATATGGACACGGGGTCATGAGCAGACTCTGGGAGTAGTCATAGGGGCTGCTGGCTAGGGTACCTCTCCTCTCCACTTTTACTCTGCTCCTGCCCTGGGTGGTTTCCCATAATATTCCCACCTCTTCAAAAGGAAGCAGGTCTTCAGTCCCCAGAATACCTTACAGAGAGGGCGATGAGGTGTGAGTTTTGTCAGCATTTTGTCTCTTAGGAAAAAGCACTTTCCAGTTGCTGGTTTTTCCAGCTGGAAACTGGGTATTCAAGATCCTTTAGCACAAGCTTAATTAATGAATGTGAAGGGATTAGAAAAATGCAGAATGCAATGTAAATGCTAATCATGGCTTGGAGGGTTTGTTATTGGGCCCAAAGCCTCAGGTTCCCCACCCCCCACCCAGCTGCTATAGCAACCTCACTTCTAGTTGAGGTGTTTAGATGTTTCCCATTAGCATGGCAACGCATAGCTGAGCAGGTGTCGGGCCTCCGGTGACCTAACCTGCTTGGCAGCGCCCTGTCAACCGAGAAATAAGCTGCAAGGACTTTAAATAAAGGGATTTATTTAGGGTCATAGAATTGCAGTTCCGGGAGCACAGATTCAGGTAGCAATCCAAATCGCGGTCCTCTTGGCATTTCCAGACCAGGGTTTTTAAAGGAAAAGATACAAGCTGTTTGTGGTGGTTGGCTATTTGGGGGCGCTCCGATTCTCTTTCAGATTAGTTAACTGAGTTCTTGATCTTGGGGTTTTGAGTAACATGGTTGAGACTTTGCATACTGTGGCACTTTGTGATACCCACTAAGATTTGCATAAGAGTAAGTTCCAGAATGACTGGTTTGAAATCTCTTGGCCAGAGAAACTCTAGTTTGTTTTCTTTAACAACCCTGTATCCCTGGAAGACTGCTTCCGGGTTGGAACTGCCAGAAGGGAGGCGCTGAAACCGCTCATGGCCGAACCCCGAAAGCCGCCCGCAGACAGGCCGTGAGGGGGCCAGCGGGGTCGCCACCCAGGCGCTGCGGCCCGGGGCGAAGGGGCGTCCGGAGCGGCGTGCGCGCCCCCCGGCCGTGGCGCTCGGCCTCGTCCAGAGCCCAGGCCTGGCGCCCGAGCTGCGCCCCGTTGGCGGAAGGGGAGGCGCCGTTTCCCTCCCGGGTGGCGGCGGCTCGTAGCTGGGCTGCGCGCGCGTCCTCCTGCTCTCCATGCCTTTATTTCCTGGCAGCCCGCCGACCAGGGGCGTCTCGGCCTCACTCCCCGTTAGCCCCCCTGCTCCGCGGAGGCCCTTTCAGGCAGGGCTGCGGGACGCCCCTCGCCCGCCGCAGGGGACTTCGGCTCCTCTGCCCTTTGGCTGACCATCTTGCCTGGCACATTCCCAGCCACGCCTTCCACTTCAAGGACGCGCCTACAGGGACGTTGCCAGAGAAAAGGAACCCATTTGCCGTAAATAGCAGCTCTGCCCCCAAGGAGGACTCATTAGCAGCAAAACTCGGGTTTATTAAAACAGATATGCCAGTTATAACAAAATTGGCTTTTGCCCTGTGCTAGGCCAGTGTATTTTTGTATAAACAACAAGACAATACTAGCTATGGCAGTTAAGGCTCCAAAAGCATATAAAACAAAACCTCTTCATTAAAAAAAAACTTCATAAAAGTGGGGAGAAAATTCTCAACCAAAAAAGGTCTTCACAGCAAAAGGTTAACACCTGCCACCCACTTGCTCAGATGTGGCAAGGTGAAAGGCAGCACCAGGCAGGAGGCTGAACCACGTGGGAGTGAGCCGCCACAGACCGCCCAGGGCCAGCTTCATCCCAGTCCTGAGCAGCACAGGAGGTCCAAGTGCAAGAAGGGTAAACAAGGAAGCCCTGGCCTGACCCCACCCAGGGTGCAGGTCCACAGGGGAGTGGCCTTTGGGTAACCAAAAGATTATTATATGCAAGTAGATACTGGATCACATGAAATTTCTAGTTGGGTCTGGACCACTGTACTTCATCCAGTACTAGGAAGAGAATACCAAAATAATGGAAACAGAGGGCAGCTCTTTGTGCAGCTCCCTCCAGCGGTGCTTAAGGGCTGTGCTTGCATTTTGTATTTCTGTGGGTCTCACTCCATGGGCCCCAATTTCAAGTTGACGGAGTCATGAACTCATTTAGCATGTATATAAAGGACATTTGAACTTGTAAACGGTTCCAGTCTTACTCACTGATGCTGATCTAGTAGGTATAGGAATTAGTCCAGAGACGTCATAAGTATCAAAGTAGATTTTGAAAAAAAATTAAAAAGAAAGAAAGAAATGACACTTAAAATGAGGAAGGCAGCTTGAGATCGGGGCTTTTCAGAACTAAACTGGTTCTACTCTCCCTGAGCCTCAGTTTTCATGCCTCGTGTGAGGAGTGAATACTCACGCACTCAGAGGAATCTAGAGCACACTAAGGCTGCATGTTCATTTGGCATAATGTTCTACAATCAAAGATTCCCCACAGATATGCCAGAAGACCCACTAGATTACATGAATAAGCTTTCCTAGGGAATTTAAGAATTCTTCAATCCAGTCCCTTCATTTTAGAGCAGATGAAAGTCTCCTGGCTTCTAGTCCATTGTTCTCCACAGGAAAAGCTTTTTGGCTCTTACCCTTTGGAATTTGGCAGAGTCATAGTTGGGGTCTGGGTCAGACTTTGTTGGTTTGGTCAAAGGCACTCATAAAAGACCCTGACTTTTCTCATATTTGTGAGAAGACAAAAGAGAGCCTGGCACTTTTACACATCTTCTGGAAAACCTTGACCTATTGTACAATACTCAGAATTTAAGGGGAGAGAAGAAAGCTAGATTCTCTTTCATCAGTGCAGAATAAACTAAAAAAGAAAAGCAAAAAAAGAAAAATCCTGTTTATTTCCTCCCTCTAACTATGTAGCAGTCTGAGGAAGAAAGAAGCCGGTGGCTGGGGATGTGAAGGGAAGAAACTAGGAGAACCCAGCCACACACCGTTATTGCATATTAAGCTGAGAAGCTGCTTTCTGGTCTCCCTGGAATGTAAAGGACAGTGGTTTCTTTCTGATTGTCTGTAGTCTCTAGTTCTCATCTCCCAGTGAACGGTGCTCATATGATGGACATGTTTGGGCATACACACACGTTCCGGAAACCGCTGGCCTCTGCTCAGGCTCGTACCCGATGTTTGCGCCTTGAATTTAGTGCTGTGTCCAAAGCACTAAAAGGCAGCAGTCCATGATGGAATCCAGGCTGCGGGCGAGGGGAGGAGAGCCTTCTCTTCCCGAGTCTTATCCAGAGACCGTGCCAAGGAAGTTGCTTCTACCTCATCTGTCGATTCTGTTTCAGTTCAGCAGCCATTTTCCACACGGATGTGCAAGAGGAGAGCAGTATTTCTTCTGGGAACTGATATCTCATTTCAGGAAGAACTTCACAGTCTTTGGTTTCCATGTAACTTACCAGAGTATCTCTCAGGCTGAAAAAGCAGGGAAGAAGAGACAACATTTAAAACCATCTCCCAAAGAACATGAGGAGACCAGTTATCACTTTTTCCGGTCATCTGGAATACAGACTAGAAATATTGAGGGTCAGTGTAGGCTTGAATTACTGAGCTAGGACTCAAATCCTGGGCTCACGACTTCTGGTACATCACTGCTCCTTTCCACGCTGCAGGCTACAAACGCTACGGTGGATGGAGCTGACCTTGACAATGACCTAGTCAGGTGGTTTTAAGCACACGCGTGATGTTACCTGGGATAAAGAAGGCCCTTACAGGTATATTTTCCTATAGAGGCTTTATAGGAAACTTGTTACATTTGGCTTCATAAAATTAAAAACGGAGATACAGCATTTGTCACACATAACAAGTAAAAGATTAATCTCCATTCTATACAAACAGCTCTTAAAGATGATTAAGAAAAAGATAAACAGCCCCCCCAAAAAAGGCCATCAAGAGGTATACAGAAGAAGATATACAAGTGACTACTGAAAATAAAAATATTTACCAGCCTCACTGGTAAAGAGGGAAATAAAAGTGAGATACCATTTATTTTTGTCTATCAGTTTGACAAAAACATAAAAAATGTAGCTGTTTCTATGAAATTTAAAATGCACACCCCCTTGATATAGTAAATTCATGTGTTAAAATGAGTATATATGGCTTTTGTAATTATTTCAAAAAATAGAAAAAGTCTGTCCTTAAGGTGCCCTGGTAAAACAGCAGGAAACCAAATCCTGCCGTGAGATAGGCATTGTCTTTCTGTCTACAAAGACCACAGGCAAGAGAGCAGAACATTCTGTACGTGTCCTGCCCAACAGGTGGGCAAGTCCATACCTCCAATGGGGCTTGAAAGTCTCCTCGGTTTGAGAGTTCTTTAGTTTCAAGATCATCATTTCGTGAAGCTCTAGCAAGAAAGCATCTAGGCTAGTTTGATTCAGGAAAGTACTGAGGAGCTTAGCATTTTCTGGGCTGAGTTCCTCTTTATACACTGCACTGATCCCCCCAAATGGATCCTAGAATGAAACAGGAACAGCTGTCAAGGTCAAGCCCGGGAAAGAGGAAGGGGACAGCTCCGCTCCATCCCGGGTGGCAGAGAGGGCAGACTCACTCTTCTCAGCCGCAGCAGCTGTTCGGACTTGTGCGCAGACAGGAGCTGCCACAGGGCAATGATGTACTTCAGGTGACATGTGTTCAAGGCCTGGAGGAGGAGCAGTGTTCCGGAATCGGAGGCGAAGGACTCGTCCCCACCGTCGGTGAACCTCCCTGCTGCTCCACCTTCTGCTGTCCTGATTCCACCTCTCACCTCAGGAAGACACCCTGACTGCTGCCCTCACTCACATGCCTCCTGCCCGGACCCTCTCTGGCACGTCCTCCCCCTCGCGCAGCACCTCCGAGTCCATTAGCATCGTGCAGAGTCCCGGCCGTACTTGGGGTGAGGGTCCCTGTCTTTGCCTCCCCTAGCACATTCTATTTATCTGCGGACTGCGTCAGGGGCTGTTCTTGCCTCCCCTCCTTTTCAGGGGTGCCTAGATGCTCCGCCCTGAGGGCGGCACCCCAGGAGGACGGGGAAACCAGGCAAGAAGCAACGCCGACCCCTCCGGCCCACCTTGAGAACAGGAGTCATCTGGTCACCCATTCGCAGGACGTCCTGGATGTACACGTTCAGGTACATGTTCGGGTCTCCACCTGCTGTGCTTAGGAACCCCAAAGCCACCTCGATGACAGACAGAGCCTCGCAGGCATCACTGTAGGACTGCAGCTGCGCGCCGATGGCAACGGCGGCCGAGTTGGGGAGAGAGCTCTGGGAAATCAAAGCAGGACAGGGGGATCTGCAACTGGGTTGCTCAGTTCTTGCCGCCTGATGGAAGGACGTAGCTTCTCCACCGTCCGAGGCCACGAGAAGGGACACAGGCCAGGACATCAATGCCGACAGAAAACACTCAGTGCTTGCTCAGTGGCAAGCAGTATCCAGACATTTTATAGAAGTGGAGATGAGCTCATGTGAGCCTCAAAACGGCCCTGGGAGGAGCTTATAGAGAGATCAAAAGAGCAGGAACCAGTAACCTCTCGGGTCCTCGTGCTTCAGTACACGTGGTCCTGACAAGGTTACTAAGAAACTAACATAAGACTGAAAGCTGGTTTTGCTCAAAGAGAAAACTTTTGCTGATTTGATGTCCTGCTTGTGCTATGGAAAGAGCCCTGGGCTAGGGGTACTCAGCAGATCACGGCAGCTCCCTGGTGCTTACAGCAGATACCTGGGGCAAGGCTGGGATGGATTTAAAATGGACGGAAGCCCTCTGATGAGACAAAAAGCACCAACCATGCAAAGGATAAGGTTTCATTATGGTACCTGTGACATTCTGTTCCTGATCTCCATGAAGAGATGCTCATAGTTCCAGTCATGTCTGTATACCAGGGTGGGTATTCCCTAGATTGAGAAAAGAAAAGCAATTGGAAACGAAATCCACTGTGGGGGTTTAGCCGAGATGACAGTACATCCTTTGGCAGTCACTCTGTATCCATACTATTCAGTGTCCTACCAAGCGAGGCGTGGAGCTCTCTGTTGCTATGGCATGTCTCTGTTTAACCCACAACCCTTGAAAACAGTGACCCTATAAGGCATCCAGCCCAGCCACAATGGCCAAGCAGATACTGTCACGTCGAATACTGCAGTCCCGGGAACCATGGGAGTTCCTGGGAGAAAGAGGTACCTGATCTCATTCATGCGTGTATGTGACAATTATGGCGCCCAGGCTGTGACAAAATGGTCACTCTTCTAGTCGACAGAGGGCTAAAAAACTCAAGCCTAATTGTGGACAGTGAGGGAGAATAAATATACCTAACTATAGCATATTTGACTGGGCCTTGAAGGAGTGAGTACAATCCAGGTAAAAGATCAGAGATACGAAAGTGCTTGGTGTGTTCTGGGCAGCGTGGGAGAGCCATGGGAGGCCAGTGGCTGCAGACATGGCTGGACCGTCGGCAGGGCCAAGGTGGCAAGGCCTTTTGATGCCTCCGTGCAGTGGACGCTATTGAGCCTTGCTCACTGAGGACGTGGGGAGCTCCAGACCTGGACCTTAGAAGTATGGCTTGAAGGAAGTGCAGGCAGGGAGGCCAGTTAGGGTTACTGCAGTGTCAGCACCAAGGAGAGAGAGCGTGAGCTAACGCAGTGGGCGGGGGCGAGTAGAGGGACTCGTAAAGCAGCCCCGAGAGAGCCTGATGGCAGATTATGTGTGGACACTAAAAGGAAAGTAGGAAAAAGGCGGCTGCAGGGTTCTTCCAGGATAGTCCGTGACGTCATTGACTAGGATAGAAAAGTCCGAGGAGGGGTCCATTAAAATTCAAAGGTGCCCTTGAGGTGCTGAGGTGCAGAAGGTGATGCAGACGAGAGTTCAAGAAGGCCGTCCAGCCCAGAGAGGCGGCTGTGTGGGGGGGTGGCCTTGGAAAGGATGGGTGTCACGAGCTGACCTAAAGGTCAGCCCTGGATGGCATCCCCCCCTCGGGTCTCACTTTGAAAATGCTGCCAGCAAAGCCACACTGAGGGCTACGTTTTCAAAACAGGACACACAGAACACATGAAAGCCAGCAGGGGCCAGCCCCACCTTGAGGGTAAGCCTGGGTTTGCCCTGGAGGAATCGGCTGGTGATCTGCCGCTGGATCTTGTCCAGGTCAAGCTCCTGCAAGGTCTCCCCGCCTTGCTCCACTTTGTACTGGCAGTTGGAGAGAATCAGCGGGGTCAAGTCCCGCTCCACCTCGTAACTGATGACGTGCAGGTCGGTGACCTCAGAGGCGTCGACGGAGTAACTGGGGGACAGAAGCACAGGGCACTCAGGGTCCCAGGCAAGGGGGCGTCAGGTCCTGGTGGACGTCCTCACAGCCTGAGCTGATGGAAACGACACCCAGATACGGGCACTGGGGGACCACGGCTGAAGCAGGTTTGGTTAGGAAGGAGCTACCATTTCCATTTGGCTCATGCCTGCCCTGGTGGACCCGGGGGCCCAGGATTTCCTGGGCTCACTGTCACTTCCTGCTGCCGGGCACACTCACCTGCTGTTCTCCTTGGAGAACTTTTCCACCGTGTAGACCATTTCATTGTGAAGCTTCATCAAGTAGCTGACCAAGGCGGTGGAGCAGAGGCCCAGGCCCCGTCGGCGAGGCAGAATCACCTCAAAATCCGCGTCCATATCGAAGTCCGTGCCGCAGTACTCCTTGGGCAGCTTGATTTCACCTGTAAACGACAGGGCTGTTCTCAGCAGGCACTGGGCTCCTTACTGCCTTCTCACCTGAGCTCAGCAGCGGCCAGGGGGAAGAATGCAGAACCATCCCAGGGAGACACAGAGCTGGGGACCAGGAACCAGGGGAAGCTGTGCCTCCCAGCTCTCTCTTATAAGCTGACAAGTTTCGAACATTCTCACCTCCTTTAGGACCCATATGTATATATTCAAGGGGACCGAGGGTTTATTTTTCCTAAGTTATTTCACTTATCCTGGATACCTTCATCAAAGGATTCCTAGATCAAGCACGAACATACACGGAGCTACGAGATAACTGGCTGCAGAAAAAAGCTTCCAGAACGAGCCCTCCTGTAGTGTTAAGTGGTGAAGGGGAAGCACGACACTTGCCATTGGTCTCCAGCGACCTCCTCAGCTTGTTCCACGTCGACAGAAAGATGGTGATTCTGTTGTGTAACAGCTGCTTCAACCCATCTGTCAAACAAACCCCTCTGTGAGAACCCCACGAAAACGCCTCTCCAGACCCCCTTCACTGCGTGCTCGTGGCAGCTCCCTGCATTCTCCACGCGTTTCACATGCTGGTCAAGCTGAGTCTGGGGAGCTAGACAGAGGGAACTGCTTTTCAGCTGCAGCGAGAGCCTCGTGCCGAAAGCCCGGGCTCGACACACAGCCCTAGAGTGCCCGTTAACCTTGAACTGCTGCCCCTCCGCTGCCCGCCACGTCAGGGCTGTCCTGCCTTCTGAGTAGAGCCGAGTCATACCTGAACTGTGGCTGCTAATAAAGCCTCTGATAGAGCTGAATTCAACTTCCGAAACATTCTGGAATCGTTTCACTAGATTCCTCTGCAGGGCCAAAATCTCAGGCAAGTATTTCACCAGTCGCAGTTCTGCTTCCTGGAGAAGGAAAGAATGCCCAGCACCACTTTTTAATTTACCTAGAAATTGTTATGGGGGAAATGGGCTTTGAGGCTGGCGCAGGACTAGCATTTGTAGTTTGATCTGGTCAATGTGCCACTTAATAAAATGACAAAGCGCAGAGCTGGAAAATGGAAAAAAAGGCTTTCCCCTTCTTTGAGCAAATATCTACTGACTATACGTTAGACTCTTCTCCCTCGTGGAGCTCACACATCAAATATGTTTGCCAAAAGCTGATGGGGAAAAATCAGCTTCTTGGGCCCAGGTTACTGGTTGGGAATGGAGAGAAGCTGCTGAAAGCATAAAGACCAAGAAATTACGCCGTGACGGCTGGCGTTGTTCCTGGGTGAAGCCTTGGAGACGTGTAAGACCTAAGCACCTTCAATTCAGTGGAACTGGGCAGAGCAGTGAGAAGACCACAGTGTTAATACGAGGTCCCTCTAGTGTGAAATAACTTTCTTTAACTGACCAGCGGAAATTTCTGAATCACCTTACTTCTTACGAGACTATACTTAGTGGTCCCTGCAGGGAAATGATTAGAAAATAACTGTAGAAAATAAAAGTCCGAATGAATTAAAGTCAGAAACGGAGTATTTCCAGTTCTAACAGATATGGCCAATGCATTTTACTTCTCCCCAACCCCAAGCCCACCCTGCCAACACACATTCACTCACTCAAACCACTGAGCCCATATGGTTCAGCGAACAGGGAAGAGTTTTTTTGCTCTGTCGTTTGTTTTACTTTGGCTATGCATTCTGGACTTAATTTTTTTTCATTCTACAGAAGCTTGTTGTTGACCAATGGTTCCAGGCACTGGGGAACACAAGATGAGTAAACATTGGTCAGGGAAAGTTTTCTTTTCTGACTAGCTGAGTGATCAGAGAGGTACTCTCGGGCCCTCGAGTCTTCATAGGTTACTGCTAATTCCAGCTCTGAATATATTTCATCTGTGACTTTATGCTTCAAACTATCTGTACAGTTTGATGTGTACAAAGATCTCTCATCTATCTCAGAGTCATCTGCTATAGATATTTGGTGCAAAAATCAAAGCATTGAAGTAGTCTGTTCGATGTTTTAGCTTTTGGAATGATTATACTAAGTAAGTACCTGGGGCCTTCAGTCTGTGGGTCTACGAGGGGGGACATGCACATGGAGAATAGGTAGCCCCCCTCAAAGAACTGGACCTAGCTTAGCCCCCCTCAGAGAACTGGACCTAGCTTAGCCCCCCTCAGAGGAATGGACCTAGCTTAGGTCCTCTCAGAGAACTGGACCTACCTTAGACCCTCAAAGAGAACTGGACCTAGCTTAGCCCCTCTCAGAGGACTGGACCTACCTTAGGTCCTCTCAGAGGACTGGACCTACCTTAGCCCCCCTCAGAGAACTGGACCTAGCTTAGCCCCCCTCAGAGGACTGGACCTAGCTTAGCCCCTCTCAGAGGACTGGACCTACCTTCTGGAGGAACTGCCAGAGGACTGGCACTGTTTCCTTGCCATTTTTCTGCTCTACTATGTGCTGGAGGTACTCGACCGTGATCTTCTTTCGGCAGCTCCAAATCTTCGAGCAATGAACCACACTATTCTGGGGCAAGCGGGGCAGGAAGGTCCTCGGGTCACCGTAGATGATTTTGGCCACAGGGTTGGAGCTGATACGCTCGTCTTGGCTGATCAGCGTATTCACAGCGAGGAGAGTTTTATCTAGATGCTGCGTGAAGAAAACGACGGAATTCTGGAGGTGAGATTCTACTGGAAACCGCCTGGGACACCTACTGACTTCACCACTGGGCTTATCAGAGAGTGAGGCCTACTCATTGTAGCACTTGATCAAATATCCACTCTTGTAATCTTTTACTGTAATTTAAATGTTCCTTGTTTGTCAGCATATGTCTCCTCAAACAGAATGACTCAGAGACTTGTATTTTATTCCCATTCTTTATTTCTGACTTTTATTATTCAGAAATATCCTTGTCTAATAAAGGAGTGATCAGTCTATAGTCATGACTCCATTTCTTGTGACTGCCCACAGGATAGCTCCTTTTTCCACCTCCTACTTTCATGTGAGGGCAACGGCTGCCTGAGGTGATTCCTCAAACTGACTGACCTCCAGCCATGGGGGAAGGTGACTTGGGCACAAAAGGAGGATGGAGGGGCCCTGGATGGGGCCCCTCAAATCAAAGGCTTGGCCCACGGCTAAGCCAGCACCTCCCGCCTAGCTGCCCAGCAGTACCACTGCCCTCTCCCTCCACTTGCCTGGCAAAGTGGCTGCCATCGCTCACCTGTAGCTCAGATAAAATAACTGTCTCAACAACTTTTTCCCAGTTGTTTCTCTTCTCTTTGGTTGACAAATTTGCATCAAAAAGCCCTACAAAGATAAACGAAAAGAGTGGGTTACCCAAGGTACAAAAAAATCACAGCAGTTTACACTCGTAAGCACTAAATATATGTTAAATTGAAATAATGAATAATGCTTTTTTGTGGGTATATGTGTGTGTTATTTTCCTAAATTAACCTGTTTTTTTTTCCTTAAAGATTTATTTATTTATTTTATCCAGCCCCCCACTCCACCCCGCTGTTTTTTGCACTCGCTGTCTTTAGGCAGCACTGGGAACCAATCCCAGAACCTTCCTGAGTGGGAGAGAGGCGCTCAGCCTCCTGCGCCACCTCAGCTCCCTGGTCTGCTGCGTTTCTGATTTCTCCTCTGTGTCTCTTTTTGTTGCGTCATCTTGCTGTGCCAGCTCTCCGCGCAGGCCAGCAGGCTGCGTGGGCCAGCTCGCCTTCACCAGGAGGGCCAGGAATCGAACCCTGGACCTCCCATGTGGTAGACGGGAGCCCAATTGCTTGAGCCACATCTGCTTCCTCTAAGTATTTCTTAACAATTCCTGCTACTTCCCCCAACCAAATGATCCCTGACAAGGTCCTCCCATTTCTAAAAATTCCCTTAACCCAACTAATTGGACTCTCAAAGCCATTGTAAACGAAACTGCTGAGAGGACAGTGAAGAGAATGAGAAGCCCGGGGGCATACTGGTGACAAGGAGTGAGCCTGCAGATGGGCAGTAGCTCTGTGGATTCTGTGATGGCACAGGGCCGTAGAACCTGCCAGCAGCCTGCTAGGTCCAGTCATGTTGTCAGTAAGGCATTGGACGAGCTCGTCCAGTTCAAATCCCACCAGAATGAGTGACTTAAAGTGAGATCAGATTCTGCCAACTGGGAAGTATGTTTTGAGTGGATTTCTGGCAAAGAAGCACCTGAAGAGGGAATGGATTTTCTTGTCATGTGTCAGGACTTTTTATTGCTATTTTTAATATTATTATTTTAAATAACATTGTCAGGGAACGGATATAGCTCAAGTAGTTGAGCACCTGCTTCCCACGTAAGAGGAACTGGGTTCAATCCCTGGTGCCTCCTAAAAACAAAACAAAATCAAACAAACAAAAAAACCAACTCTCACTGGGGAGCAGATGTAGCTCAAGTTGTTGAGCTCCTGCTTCCCATGTACGAGGTCCTGGGTTCAATCCCTAGTACCTCCTAAAAATAAATAAATAACATTGTCATCACAGTGGTAATTTTAAAAACAAAATTTGCAAATTAGCAAAAATAAAATAAAACTACTCTTATTATTTCATCTTTTCTACCATATCTGAATATTTGGAGTTAAACCTGGGATTAATCAGGGATGGAAGATGGGAGGGGCAAAAGGAAAACAGGTGGCAGCATTTGATTTGACACAGGAGAAGTAAATACTTTTTTTTTTTTTTTTTGAGATACCAGGGCCTGGGATTGAACCCAGGACCTCGTGTGCAGGAAGCCAATGCTCAACCACTGAGCCACATTGGTTCCCCTGAGTTGGTTTTTTCATTTGTTTGCTTGATGCCTGTTTTTTTTGTTTGTTTTTAGGAGGTACCGGGGACTGAACCCAAGACCTCCCATGTGGGAAGCAGGTGCTCAACCACTTGAGCCACATCTGCTCCCCTAAACCCACACCTAATTCCACAACTCAGAGACAACAATTTTACTAAGTTGTGCCTCAGACCTTTTCTTTCTGTGTGGATCTAAAATTTTAAAATAGAAAAATTAGCTCAGTGAACACAGTATTTTGCAGACTGCTTCATTCTTGTAACAAATTATGAATATCTGAACATATTCGGTCGGTCTACAACACTTTTAGGAAAAGCAGGGGCTACACCGAAACACAGGAAGGATGCACAAAGAGAACAAATTCCCAAGTGATCACGGGACATTTGTCTCGTTGATGGTGATTGATTGTGTCACACAACGCCTGTTTCGGACCATATACGTTCCCAATATGGTAAGGAGGTGACCGACAGGGCTGACTCTGGAAACTGCCACCCCGTCCCCACTCCAATCAACACTTGCGTGCAAATGCTCCTGAATGCTGCAGGGCGCGGCCCGGCAGGCGGGTAAGTGGAAAGGACGGATCCAGCAGGGCCGTCCTTCCAGCGTCCACCCCTCCATGCTCCAGCAGCTCGCTGCCGTCTGCGGCCGTGGGCGGCAAGCCTGGTGTCTCTGCACTGCTGCCCGGCGGTCCCCGCCCAGCACGCCCCCCATCCAGCCCCGTACCCTGGTCAGCCCTCTGGTCCTTGAGAAGGCTGCACAGGACGAGGTGCACCACACTGCAGGTCTCGTCGGTGCTCCTGCCCAGCGTCTTTGTTAACTGCTCCAAGTCTCTCTGGATATGCTGCTGGAGGAACCCTTTTGGATCCCGCACGGGAGGCTTGATGATACTTGTCAGAGCCTGACGGGGACAAGGACACCAAGGTTAGCAACCGGCTTGCTGGCGATGGGACGGCAAGTCCAGTCGAGGGCATGGCATCAGGAGCTAAAAAGCAGCCCCGAATCAGAGGGTGGTTTCTAAAATGAAGGCGAGAGAGCCATCAAAGGGGATTCAAACACCAGAGGAAGAAGGCGGCAGAAGAGTGGAGGAGACAATGGCAGTTGGAAAACAGCCGGCTTTCGTATGACCAGGCTGAAAGGAAGGATTTTCAAACTCTGCCTTTTTTGCTATCCTGGTTAGAATTCACTTGGAGCGGGAAGCAGGTGTGGCTCAGTGGATAGAGCCCCCGTTTCTCATGTGGGAGGCCCGGGTTCGCGTCCCGAGGCCTCCTTGTGAGGGCACGCCGGCCTGAGCAGTGCGGTGGGCTGATGCAGCAACCTCACGGCAGGAAGCGGGTGTGGCTCAGTGGATAGAGCCCCCGTTTACCATATGGGAGGCCCGGGTTCGTGTCCCGAGGCCTCCTTGTGAGGGCACGCCGGCCTGAGCGGTGGGGTGGGCTGATGCAGCAACCTCACGGCAGGAAGCGGGTGTGGCGCAATGGATAGAGCACCGGTTTACCATATGAGAGGCCCCAGGTTCGCTTCCCGGAGCCTCCTTGTGAGGGCAGGCCGGCTGGCGCTGCGCCGTGGGCTGATGCGGCAAGACCTCACAGCAAGGGGGAGATAAGCAGACACAGAGAAGACACGCAGCGAATGGACACAGCGGCACAAGCAGCAAGGGGGGGATAAATAAATCTTAAAAAAAAAAAAAAAAAAATTCACTTGGAGCAAATGCAGTGCGCTCTTTCTCTGTTCCCTGGAGCTCTCAGGCAGATGCGGTACAATCAGGATTATCTTAGCCTCTCCACAACCAGGTGTAGGCCTGGGACATACTTGTTCATTTAAAATGGATCTAATATCATCTCGGGAGTTCTCCTATACTGTCCTAAGCCATAGTGGGAAAAATTAGGATGTGTTCATTTTACGAGTTTGTGGATTAGGTAATAATGGTTTATTTCAAAGGGGGTGGCCAGGTCTTTTCAGGCAAAGGGCTGTCTGTGAAAAATCGGTGGCAGATCGCAGGGCATTGCTATGGTGAATAAACACACGGGTTGACAGCACCGTGGCGTACCTGGGGACTGTGGGAAGCTCCCAGGAGCATTGCCAGGTGAGTGAGCACTCGGATGAGAATGAAGACCACGGGGGAGAGCGCGCGGTCCGACATCATGGCTGCTCCTCTGGCAGAAGGGCTGCCCAGCACGTGGCCCGTCTGAGTTCTGTCTGTGTTGACCCTGGAAGGGACAAGGGGAGAGGGGAAAAGAATTCATCTCGGCTCTCGAGGCGGACTGATGTCCTTAGGACTTGGAGATGAGGTTCACGGTTTTGAAGAAAACATTGAAAGTGCCCCTGAGTCTACCGCGCTCAGGCCACTTTCCTGAGTCTTCTGCTTTGTCGACTCACCCCCCCCCCAGCCGGCTGGCCAAAAGCCACGGCCTTCACCGTGGAACGTGGAACATGGGCTGACTGATGTGGCTCGCCCCGGGTGGGGCGTCAGATGGGGACCTGGGAATCACTGTGGGGAGAGGAGCCGGCAGGCCGATGAATCTAGCGTTGGGGACAGTCGACATTAACATGGCGCATTGTTCTCGTCTTCCCAAATCAAAACCTGGGATCCAACGTCTGGCAAACAGTTTTGTGTCACATCCAAATAGGAGACACTGTATGATAATTTATAGTTATCATATCAACTACAATACATAGTTTTTGTAAAACTATATATTTTGCGGAAATATTGGAGCTTCCAGGACACTGCGCTGGAGAACACCGGTTAGACCACTTGAACCCGCGGCTGTGCCACAGCGGCTAGGCTGCGTGAGGACCCTCCCCGGGGCCGCCTGCCTCACAGTGCACCTGTAGCCACACGCCTCTTGTGAGCGAGCAGGCAGTTAGGGGCTCAAGTCCTCCTCTGGGTTCTGAGGTTGCTAACATTGATTACGTCCCCTTCATTTCCCCCAAAAGGAAACAGCCAAGGCAGTTTGCAAGTGTGAGGGCATCTGTCCAGAGACGAAGGCCCAGCTTTCAGTCTTTCCAATTTAACTGTTCCCCAGGATCACGTCACCCGTTTCGGTCTGCAGGGGCAGGCGCCAGGCCAGGCGGCGGACCTGAAAGTGTTCATGCGTGGTCTGCTTTGGTTTAAGAGCCAGAGTCAGCCACCAACGGACTGAGCGCCTCGCTGCTGTGTGACCGCAGGGACGGGGCACTGGTACCAAATGTGACTCAGACCCCCGGCCCCCGGGCCATCAGGTTTAGCATCAAGGTATCGGCGGGAACACCCAGAGCCCTGAAGACCTGCGACTCCCGGGAAGGGCGACCCAGTCTTACGTACGTGATCATGTGGAAGCCAGCCTGCGGTCTGTGGTTGATGCCGCCAATGACAGCACCGCAGTCGACACAATAGCTTAGCTCCTTCGGCATGCCGCACTAGGAAACACAGACGTCACTGCGCTCGGTTTTGGAGCCAGCATAACTTTATGCACAAATTCTATCATGCACATGGACACTGGACACAGGGGGCAGTGAGTGCCACCAGGTGTGCCTGTTCTAGTTTGCATATATTTCAGGAGAGGCTAGAGGAGACGCGAGGGATGGGGCAGGTTCTCTATGCAGATTATGTTATACATGAGCAAAACTGGATTTTTTTTTTAACATGAGATAAATTTAAGTTTTATCATCAATAGACTGACACTTACTGGACACATAAAACTCAAGCTTCTTTTCTCATATGCATCATTTTTTCCCATTCCTGTATCTACTATGCTAGTCTCTAGAGCTTCATGGTACAACCCCAGGGACACTACATTAGCTTCCCATCATATTCCCTTAAATCCATTTGGGCTTTTTTTTTTAGTAGCAAGATAATTTAATGTAAAGCGAAAGTACACACTCAAGGCAGGAGTGCAGGAGGGCTCCTACGAGTCACACAAGTCAAGCCTCCAGCTGGACTTTTTGATTAACAAAAAAATCCAACCATATGGCTTACTGCTTCCAAAGGCTTATATTCCAAAACCAGAATGTGTGCTCCTGTATACTATGAATCATAGCCCATAACTGACCAAAGCAAGCCGACTCCCAGGCCGTAGGACTGCACTGCTGGCAGAGGACTTGGAAAGAACCTATTTCAATCTCTTTTCGTAGACAAGAAAGTGAGTGAAGTTCATAAAGATGAAGTACATCTATTGGTTTTTTTCCCTCCATGTTCCTTACTCACTTCATCAAACAACACGCTTCAGTGCAATGCAGCAGCCTGTAGCTGAGCTGAAGGGGCTGTGGGACTCAGAGGTGAGTACTACGTGGTCCTTCCCCCATGGGGCTGACAAGCTTCCTCCCATCTGGTGTCCTGACCACTCCTCTCTCGGTGAGTAATGCCTGGCTTGGTCCACGGCTTTGCCATTCTATAAAGACGTGCGCCACGGATCCCACTGGGAGTGGCCAGAAAGGCTGGCTATGGGCTCTCAACCAGCAGCACTTTTGCCTCCTGTGAGACATTTTTGTCTGTCACCTGGGGATGCAGTGGGGTGGGTGCAGCTGGCACGGGGTGAGTTGAGGCCAGGGATGCTGCTAAACGTCCTACCGTGAGGACAGCTTCACAGCAGTTACTGGGTCTGAAAGGTCCCCAGAGCCGACGCTGAGACCCCCGGGGCTGGCGTGACGGTGCAGACCAGAATGCCTGCTTGAGGATACCTCCTTAGCACCAGGTAGACGTCGGGACACCCCGAACAGCCCTCAAAATGCACCTGCGTTCTCCCGGAGGTCTCGACCTTCATTACCCCCCTTTTCTGTGCCCCTTTCTCCTCAGACCCAGAGGAGCCCATGTTTAAGCCCCCCAGACCACATCCCAAGCAGCAGGACTCACCTCTCCCACAGAGCAGGGATGGCCATTGGGACATGCTGTTAAAAGAACAAGACGTGCTGGTGGGTTTCACGTGATGTCTGTGTCTAAGAGGGGGCCGCGCTGCCCTCCCTGGCCCTGACCACAGTGCCACGTACGGCAGCTGTCCTGAGCATGGACCAGAAGCCTTAAACCCCCTGGCTAGTTCAGTCATTTGACACATGTTAGCAGTTCAAGAAATGTACGCTGCTATTGGTGAAAACCATTTCCTCAGTCTAACTGTACAAAGCAAAGCGCAATCACGTTACAGGCTCATCCCAGGGGCTACTTTGGGAGGGGCAAGCTACTAGTATTTGATACCATTCTGTTCTCTTCAAATTTTTTGTTGTTGCTAAGAATGTTTTTTTTTAACAAGTTTTAACACTGGTTTAGAAAGGTTTACTCAGGGAGTAGCAAAATTTAGATCAAGTCATGGGTTATATTATCTGTCTCCCAGGTCTACTTCCAAAGAGCTATCTTTGGGTCAAGAACGCTGTTCTGCTGTGAGCTGGTCCTTGAATGAGCCTCTGATGTGGTTCTCCTCTCCCACCAAGTGGCATATTCCAGGGAAGTGCCCTAGCGGGTCTTGCCCCTTGATTGCGCAAAGGAGTGAGTTGGACCATCAATGTGGCCAGCAGAGTGCCGGCTCCCTGGAGCCTCGGAGCCGAGGGCACAAGGACCCCCAGGCACAAACCTCGTGGGCCCCAAGCCTAAGCCAGTGCCTCACGTGGTATGATAATGTTCTTCAAAGCCGGCAGGGCTGTGATTCCATCTCAGACACCAATACTTACTGTACCAGCGGACGCCTTCCAGACCCCCCCAATTCCTAGCTTGAGCCAGCAAGTCTTCCGGCATTGACGGAAGAAAAGCATTCTGGAAACAAAGCAGAGACGGGTCTGGGTAAGTGAGCGTACGACTGGCTGAGGGGCAGCCAGAGGCCTAGAGTAAGGAAATGCACTTCTGACCTTCTCTCCCCTTGACCTCAAAAGCTACCTACGGAATGACAAAGGGTGAGACAAGAGTTTCACCATCACTGTGGTCTAAAGAATCAAATGAGACAAAAGAGACAGAAAGAGAATCTGGGAGGTAGAGAGGCCTAGTAGTGACTCGGGCTCCACGGTGACAAACTGTTGCAGCGTTCCCTGCGAGAGTGGATGCAGCCCACCCCATCCTTACCGCCATGTTGCCTGGGTAGAAGGCCAGATTCCTTAGGGGTGCCAAGACCTGGCCTTGCCCACACAGAAAGACGGCTGCGGCATGAACGGCCATCTCTGCCACCGGTCCTTTGAGGGCACCACCACTGGGGTCCCTGGCCAGCAACGGCAGAGAATTGTCCACCAGGGAGGTGGCAAAGAGCTTCACGTCGTGGGAAGAAAGGACTTGGGTTTCTTGGAGAAACTGAGTCACAGCCTCACATTGCTGACAAGGGAAAAAAGAGTTTAAGTATTAAAGTACGTCAAAGAAGAAGAGTACGCAAATTCAAAGGTTTGCTCATAGGCATATGTTTTGATACCAAACACACATTAAATTTCAAGGTAAATATGATTAAATTATCACCCATTTGTGGGTGACGCCTACAGAACAGAGAATTTTCATATACACAAACACAGCAACCACACACCTAACTGCTAATTTTGACATTCTATTTTGGTAAACATTTTCTTATAGTCTTGACTTTAGCTTTAATTTTAATTCTAAAAGCCTTGTGTTAAATGGAAAACAGTCCCTCCATATAACGCAGCTGGAAACCCCCGTTCTGGATACGATGCTATGAGCACAGTCTGTGTCTGTGACTTCTACCTCTACCCTAAACATCACTCCAAACAGCGAGGCTAGAGACACGCGCGCTGAACGGCGGCACTCACCTCTGGCTTGGGATGCAGGCTGGCGTTACAGGACGCGTACAGAGCGGCGACCTCTCTGAAAAGGGCTAACAGTAAGTAGACTGCCTGCTCCGTGGCGGGACTCCGGCAGGCCTGACAAAGCAAGACCATCAGTGAGAGTTTAAACAGGTACCTGACTTACGTAAGGGTGAGTCCAGTGGGATCTCAAGGTGAGAATGGAATGCAGGAGAGCCTAGGAAGCCTTTCCCAAGGCCCTTCACTCCAAAGACCACCTTCTGGTGGACCACTTGGCCCTCCTGGACTACAGGGTTCATGGAATGTTCTCATAGCCATTAACTCGATGCATTGTTAGCAGATGGCTTATGACAGAAGCAACAGAAATCACCATCTGTTCTCTTTCTGACTCATCACTTGTCATAAACTTTTCCTAAACAGAGAGGATTTTCTGTATCCTTTCTTGTTGGCACAATGCCAGGGACACAAAAGGAAGCCACATTTGAACAATTCAAAGATTATTAAATACATGTGAGTGCAAGCATATGAATTATGAATATACAGAGATATGAAATTTGCTGGTTGTACCAGCATCTCTTATGTTGGGGTCACTTTGGAGGAAGCAATTTTTCTGTCAGGTCCCAAAGGAAGTAATGGACATATAGAAATCAAAAAGAAGGTGCTGATGGCCTTGGCAGGTTGGCAGAAGACAGTAAACTGGTTAGCACAATGCAACTGCTGTGGCTAGCCTGTTTCAGCGGCTAGTTCCTGCCCACTGCTCAGGTGCAATGCGGAGGCCAGGGGTGTCTGACTTCAGTGCAGCCTGCTGCACTCTCCAATAGTCCATCACCACCGTATCATTTGACAGAGACAAGGAAAGATGCAGGCTCCGAGTGGGCCATTCGGTACCAAAGAGGGACCGTCGGCCGTCCTTGAACCATCTTACCTTCAGAGCATTCGCAAGCGTCTCGGGCTTGCACCTGAGGACGGCCGTGCCCACGGCATCACGAAGGGCCTTGTATTCACCACCATACACCAGGTATCGATCCATCTGGCCCGGATGGTCTTTCTGCAACAGAAATGGCAATAGAGCGGCTTAGTCTGGTGGGGAGGGTGAGGGGAATGTTTTGTAAGGGAGCCAGGTGACCCTGAGAGGCTGAAAGGAGGCTGAACTGGGATTCCCTGTGCCAGCACGAGGCCTAGCAGTCAAGGGCTATCTTTTTTTTTTTTTTAATTAATTTATCCCCCCC
>JAQZBX010025461.1:0-29535 GCA_029593785.1 Cabassous unicinctus
TTTTTTTTTAAAGATTTATTTATTTATTTATCCCCCCCTTGCTGCTTGTGCTTTACTGTGTCCATTCGCTGTGTGTTTCTTCCGTGTCTGCTTATCTCCCCCTTGCTGTGAGGTCCTGCTGCATCAGCCCACCGTGCTGCACAGCCAGCCTGCTCTCACAAGGAGGCCCCTGGAAGCGAACCCGGGGCCTCCCTCATGGTAAACGGGGGCTCTATCCATTGAGCCACACCCGCTTCCCTGACAGTATTTCTTTAATATCATCAAACATCTAGTCGGTGTTCAAATTTCTCTGATTCATATTGATTTTCTCTCTCTTAATCTATAGGCTCCCCACCCCCACTTTTGGTCTTTGCAGTTTATTTATCAAAGAACTCAAGTGGTTTGTCCTGTGGGGTTTCCCACAGTCTGGGTTTTACTGATTGCATCTCCACTGTGTAGTTTAACATGTTCCTCTGTATTTCCTCTAAACTGATAATTTTAGAGTCTGGTCCAGATTCAGGTTTGTTGTGGTTTTTTTGGCAATTCATTTCATGGATGGTGGTGTGTATTTTGACTATTTATGATCATTGTGTAGATCCATTATTTCATTAGGGTTTGTAAAATGGTGTTATTCTATCATTCCTTCCTCCTTTATTAGCCACAGTTCGTTTATAAAGAGAAACATTTCTCAGTAATTATTTGGCCATTCTAAGATCACATCTATTTCTTAAATACCTTGATTTCTGTTCACAGGATGTTGGCTAAGACCAAGCCACATGGCCACACCTAGCTGCAAGGGAGGCTGGAAATGTACTAGTTTTGTGTCTGAGAAAAAGAGGCTTCTGACCAACAGCTGGCCCCAAGTGGCCAGCGATCACATAAACAAAGTGAAATTCACTTGTGATATAGTTAAGGTCCATAAACCCAGCGGCCCCATTTAAAAGGTGGGGGTGGAGGGCCCTGGTTAGCAGTAGCATGGATGAAAAAGGACTCAGAGGAGTTGGTTGATCGTAGCTTATTGAAGCTACTGGGATGTAGCTGCCACAAAAACTAATACAACCCTGGGCTGCATCAGCAGCGGCAGAGAATATGACACTGGGAGTTGTTGACAAACAGAACAGAAGATGAGGAAAGCGGTCAGGATAGTGAGGGAGTCACATGCTTGGTGGAGCTGGGCTATTTAACCCAAAGACTCTGATGGGACTCGAGGGGATTCTAAGGGCTGTTCTCTGGGGAAGGATTAAACTGGATCTGAGTGGGCTTAGGGGTGAACCAGAAGTAGTGGGGAAAAATTCCATGGAGATTTATGGTTGAATAGAAGGATGCTTTTCTCTACGTTTTATTTTAATAGTCATCACTATGTAATGGTGAAATGGGCTGTCTTGGAGAGACTACGGGCTCCTTGTTCCTAGAAGAGTGTGAGGGGAGATTTGGGCACCAGTTGACAGAGATGGGGGTGGAGAGCTCAACAGAGGCTGGTGGCTGCTCCTGTCTTAGTCCTTCTGCCTGGACAGATGGAGGATCAGATGAGCTGTGGGAAACCTTCTAGCACGGTGGAAACCCAGTACCTGCAACTGAGCAGAACTGCTTGCTGTAGTTCAGAAAATGGCAGTGCAGTGTGTGGGCAAAGTTGGCTTTTAATCATTCAGTTTCTTATACAGAACAATTATTGTTTAATTTCTCACTGAATTTTTTTCCTTTGAGAAAAACTTTTTTTTTTTTTTTTGGTATAAAATATACTCGGTAATTAATTATTTTTGAATGATATGCAAGTGGCCCTTTGATTATTCATTCTTTCTCTGTGGCGCACACCTGAGTGCCAGCCCTGCACTGAGTGCCAGGGTACAAAGGTGAGTAGCAAGTGGAACTGGCTCTTGAAGCTTGTGGTCTGAGAGAGAGGTGCTGTGTCCGTTTCAATGTGGAGGAACGTGTGTGCACAGGGTTAGGGGAGTGAAGAGGAGGAGGAGGAGGTGGGCAGAGGTGAGTGTGGGTGCATCTAAGCGAGGTCAGGGAAAGCTTAGTGGAATCGTAGGGCAGGAGAAGCCCTAAGGAAACCTTGAATGCTGAGCAGAAGTTGGTCATATGGGCAGGGGAAGGGCATTGCCTGGGAGTCGCTTCTCTGGGGACAACTTGAAGACAAGGAGTGAAGGAACAAACACGGTGTTTTGGGGGCACAGTGGAATGGGAGCATGGCTGGAGTGTAGGACATACGTTGGCGAGACTGAAGGTAAGACGGAGGGGCTGGCAGGGATCTGGACCTGCAAGGGTGTGGGGGGAACCATGCTAAGGAGCTGATGCTTCATCCTCAAGGCTCCGACTTCATCTCTCAGGCAAAGGAATTGCTGCAGAACCCTGGCTGGGAGTCAGCACCCCGATGCTGGGTTCTGCTCTGCAGTTGCTAACCATCTTAACCCTCTCACTCTGCATTGTACATGCTGTCCTGTGGTCAACCTTAGTTTCCCCATCAGCATAGCAGGCAGGATGAATTAGGAGAGGCATAAGGGCTGGCTGGCTTGGAGCCAGATCACTTGAGTTTGAATCCTGGCTCCAGTACTTCTTAGCTGCTATTTAAGCTTACGTGACAAAATGGGAATATTAATGGTGTCCATCCCATAGGGTTTCAATGGGCATTAATTGACAGAATCCTTGTAAAGTACATTCTAATGTGCCTGCAAGTGCAGGCACTTTATCATCGTTAGATATGCGGTAGCTGTTACTATTTTATTGATTACTATTAATAGGTATTAATACTGGGTGGCAGCAGTCTCCAGATGGTGTGGAGAAGTCTTGGGGTTCTGTGGCTGTGCAAGGAGCTGCCCGGGGAGGGGAGTCTCCCTCTGCAGGTTCCTAGAGCAACTCCCCTTTCTCTGGTTTCTCTATTAGGGTTCCAATAACATTTATGTGCCAATTAAGTTTCAACATATATTAGAAAACTATTGTACTAGATGATACCTAGGTTTCCTTCCAGTTTAAAAATTTTATGAATCTGTAGTTTAAAATTTTATTTTTTAAAAATCCTATGATTTAAAATATGGAGGGTAAATCACCTTTAGCTCCTCAGCTTCTGTTTATAAATTCCTCTGCTTACTTCTGCTCCCCTTCCCTGCCACTGTTCAGTTTCCTGGCTCTCACTGCTCAGTTCTCTGCCTTTGAAAATATCTCTTCACCTCATAGCTTGAATTGCCATGAGATCTTTATAACAGCCTTTTGATAAAGTCAATTCCCACTAAGATGTTAATAGTGAACCGCTAGTTGTTTTTTTTTTTTTTCAAATAATCTCAAAAGAGGATTGTTAAAATGACTTTGACCCAAAGGAATGAATTTCTAATGGTGGAATTTTCAGACTCAGGCTCAGGTGGCGGGGCGTGGTATGTGTGTTTTTGGAAAGAGGAGTCTTTCAAATTTCACCCAACATCACCTGCCGCCGCAGCTGCTGTTTGCACAGGGATTTGCCGTTTTATCCAGCCAGGGCCCCATGTGTACAGAGTTGAGATGGATTGTGTGTGCCAGGTGCTAGTGTTTACTGTCGGGGGAAAGGCACTGAGCCTTATTTAATTAATTTGATGTCTGATTCTGTTTCCCGTATTCTTACTGTGGAAGAAAATATCAACTAATAAAATGCCCAGAAAGTATAATTTCTTCAGTATACCTCAGAATTGAGTTTGACGTAGTCCTGGTGTGGCCCTACCTTGGGCTGCCGTTCTTCAGTGCTGTGTCTTAGGAGGGGTTCCCCAGAAGCAGACCTGAGCCAAGTGCTTTATGCAGGGTTTGCTCCCAGGAGAGGGCAGTGGACGGAGCCCGCCAGGGAGGGGCCGTAGCCAGGGCAGGTCCTAATTTCAGGTGAAGGACCAGCTTCAGCCTGATCCAGAGTGTCTGTTGTGCCGTAGATTTGTCACTTCCGGAGACAAGGGAGCTGGGTCCCCACACCAGTCAGTGGCAGGCTACAGGCCCCCGAGGGATGCAAGTGCCCAGATATTTCTGCTGTACGTACGGGTGCCCAAGGGTGAGCCTCTGAGCCGGTTGTCGTTAGGAGTTGTCCACGGCAAAGCACATGGCAGCTGGAGCATGGGTGCAGAGCACCAGAAAGGGGGCCTGGGGGGATCTGTGTGGGCGCAATAGTGTCTGCAGTAAATGGTTGCCTATTCCATGCCCACAACATGACCTCAGCAGGTGGCTCAACGTGGTCACAAACCTACCTGACGTGTGGTGGAAGCTAAGGCATTGCAGGCACGTCCTGAAGTAGGACATCACGAAGATGGTGAACAAAAAAAGTGTGCTGTGCATGAGGCCCAAGGAAGCAGGAGGCTCAGCTCAGGGCACTTGCTTCCTTTGACACTAAAAGAAAGCTCAGGGGGCATTATTTGCCTTCCCCGGGCGAGCTTTCTCCGTCCTGGGCTTGTGGCTCTGCATTCCCAGGTGAACGGGGGCCTGCAGTACGTGAGCCTAGGCACCAGAAAGCTTCTGGAATGGAAGACAGCATTCCTCATCCGTCTCCTCTGCTTGACTGAATTTGTTAAGACTAAGGAATTGGTTGGTCTTGCACGTGACTAAGTGAAACCAGTCACATATTTCACGTAGTTCCAGGGCTGCGCTGCGATTCAAGGTAAAGAGCTCTGGTGTCCTTTGTTTGCAGTTTATTGTGCTGATGCAAATGTCCTGAAATATACTTGTGTGTTAATGCACACTTTTGCAGGTTGGGTGCAACTTGTTTGAGACTTACAAAAAATGAACTCAATTGCCTGTGGTTAAGAAAATGGTAAATAAAAGCAATGAGTCCTTGTGGCTTGCCAGTTATTCTCCAGGCCCAGATTGTCTCTCTAAGACCCCTTTTCTTCATCCTCATGGTTGATTGTAGTTTCCATGAGGGAAGTTGATTTTGAAGATAAACACCCAGGTCTTTTTGTCTGGAATTTTTTTAAAAAGGAGGAAACTAATGGCTTAATAGCAAAACAATAGCCATTAGGATTTGGAATAACAGGATTAAACATGAATAAAAGCTTATTTCTCACGAACAAAATCTGGGGTAGGAAGTTCAGGTAGGTGTGGTACTCCCAGACCCGGACTCCTTCCCCATCTCCCCTCTCCAATCGTAGGGCATGGCCCTCACCCTCATGTGTATGATGGCTGCTAGAGCTCCAGTCTTCAAGTTCCAGGCAATAGGGTGGAAGAAGAAGGCTGTGTACCTCCTTTTAAGACACTTGCTGGGAAGACTCCTGCAGTACTTCCATTTATGTATCATTAGTTAGAACACAGTCACGTGATTGCACCCAGCTGCAAGAGAGGCTGGGAAATGTGACCTTTGAGTTTGTTAACAATGCACAACACTAAAAGTTAGATTTGCCAAGCAAGGAACAAGGAGCAAATGGATATTGGGTAGGCAGTCAGTAGACGCCAAGGCAAGCTTTCTCATGTTGCCAAGTTCTCTTGGGCGTTGGCCCTGGTCTGCAGCTGCTTCTCTGTACTAGGTACTGGGCGGCCTCCCCAGCGTTGCTTTTAACTTGTGAGAACCATTAACCAGGTTTTTTTTCTTTTTTCATTAACCGTGTTTTAATAAATGTGTCCATGTTGCTTCTTACCTGGGACTCTGAACTGCCCATTGATGTGGTAGCCAAATTGCAAATCCACCTCCACAGCCTAGAAGACGTGACTACCGAGATGGGGCTTTTATTTGAAATGGCCGTTTGGTTTCTCTGTGTGCAGAGTCTTACTGTGTGTGGCAGCTCTCCCCAGCCTCTTCTTGGGTCCACCTCGCTTTTCATAGCTTTGGGGGATGGCTACTCCCCAAACTTCTGCAGAGGGAATTTCTGAATGCTACATGGCTCATATTTGACAACAGATCATTCCCCAAAAATTCTCCAAATTTGGACGCAAGTGCCATGTTTCTGTGATGCTGCAACAAATAGACAACAACTTAATTTTATTTTATTTACACGAACTGTCGGAAAGTCTCAACTTAGCCTTGCACAACTCCAGGGGATGTGTTTCCCTTCGTAAACCAGCTGTGTTTAACTCTCTGGCCTAGCGTCCTTCTTGTCTCCGCTGCAGCCTGGTGTCCAGGCACACCCTTGAACCCGCAGTGTGCCACACTTCTCGCGCTCCATTGCTTTTACGCTTGTGCTGCTTTGCTGGGAATCTATGGGCTCATTCACCTTCCTCCTTTATAGTGTCTTCTAATTGTCACTTACTGCAGTTCTTTGACTAAGAAATATAATTTTCCTGGGCCTTAATTTTCTCATCTGTAAAAAGGATTGATAAGCTCAAAAGTCTTTTCAAGGAGTGAAATTCTGCTTCTAATACTATCTTTTATGCAGGAAACATACCACATAAAAGAAATTTTGTTGCCCACTTTCTAGAAGGAAGAAAAGATAGTTCAAATTATAAGTAAACATTTGTGTACAAGTCTTTTTATGAACATATGTTTTCATTTCTCTTGGGTAGATATTTAGGAATAGAATTGCTGAGTTGTATGGTAGCTCGATGTTTACAAATATAATTTCTGATCCCCCTAAGAATCCTGCAAAACAATTATTATTCCCATTTTACTCATGAGAAAACTGAGGCTGGGGAAGGTTAAGCATCTTGCCAATGAGGCTCAGCTGGTAAGTGACTGAGCCTGGATTTGACCTCAAGTCTTTCCAAGTCCAAAGCCAGGGTTCTTTCTACTCTGCTGAGCCACTGAGGTTGGCTGTTTCAGTCTTGCACGTATTGATGCAGCAAGGCTACCAGGAACTTGCAGACTCCGATGCCGACAGGTAGACCTCACCTCTCTCAAAGCCCAGGGGCTGTTCTGCTAGGAAGTCCACGGAGGACAGTCCAACATGACCTGGCCTTAAATGGCATTCTAATACTTGATGTTTAATGTTTAAAACATGACTGGATCACCACCTGAAGTATAGCCACTCTCTGTATGAACAGCCGAAGCACAAGTCAGCCAGTCACTGACTGTCCGTGCCTTTTCTCCTCTCCCCGCCATCAGCTGCAATCCAGCAGCTGCTGCTGCACCCTGACCCTGACTATAGAACAAGCCCCCGTTTCCTCGGCTCTGCCTGCTGCCGCCAGACTGTTATTACAATAACACACACCTTTGGCATTTCACAGCGGCTTTGCATTTCTCTTGTTTAGTCACTCTGATTTCCAACTCTGGGCGAATACACTGCAGATGGCAGGAAAAATGCTGACTTCATAATCATGTGTTTGGGAGGTTCTGGGCAGAGGAGCAAAAACTAGATAGAAAGTGTGGGTTAGAAGTGAAGGTATTAGATCAGGTTGGGTTTTTCTCTGAATATTTCTATGTGTAAACAAGTAGTTATGCTAAAAAAAAGCTTCAAAAAGAAAACTGTGATGATACTTTGCATTTATATACTATAATACCCCACTCTAAGGAGCCAGTTGCTTTGCTAATCTTTAGGAACATTGAGTCTATGGGCTGAGGCAGGGAGCAGACAGGATCGTTAGGAAAACTTATCTTCATTATAAAATTTATGTGACATAAGGAAAAGTTATGTAACCCTATCCCAACACAATCATTTTTAGCAGCTTGGTGCCTTTCTAGTCTTTTTTCCTTATATATAGGATTAAAGAAATTTAGTTCTAGGGATACTGTGTACACATTTTATGTCATATCATTCATTATAAAGAGAGATTATAATTTCTCCCACATTATGACGTTATTTTCAGGACCATTTAAAACAGGACCAACTTTCCATTAGGTGGATGTAGCAATTTACTTAACTCTTTGCCTGTATTAGGCATTTGGGTGGCTCTCTTCGCCTTGTTATCGTTAATAAGGCCGTAACGAGCATCTCTGTGCCAATAGCTTTTGGGGCATTTAGTATGATTTCCTTGGGAGAGATTCCCAGAGGTGGAATTGAGAAGGAGCTCGATGTCTTTTGCCAAATTGTTTCCCCAAATGGTTGAGCCAGTTTCCATTTCTCTGGGCCGTATGAAGCGTGCTGATGTCACCACGTTTTCACCAGCCTACCCTGGCCGCTGTTAGAGATGGAAAGTTGAGGTACAGGAAATGAAGTCGTCCTGGGCAGGCAGACAGAAATTGTGCGTGATCTCTGGGGAGAGTGCCTGGGAAGGCAGGAAATGCACCCTGAGGTGGGGGATATTGGGACATGCAGCCCCTTTGAGGGGAGAAAGGGTCGTGACGGGAGGAAAGCTTTAAAAATATTAAAAAAAAAAAAAAGATCGTTTCCTGCCACTTTTCCTGATCTAAGCCCTGGGAGAGACCTGTGGCAAGGCTCGCTCCACGTGACCCACAATCTTCCAAAGCTGGCTGCCACCTGCTGCTCAGGGGGAATGCCTTTACCTGGTGACACCTGGTAGCTGCCGCGGAGCACAACCGGCAGCCACGGAGCAGAGAGAAGCCTGGGCGCCCTGGTAGGGAGACGACATTTTCAGAGGGAGTGAAGGTCAGGGCAGCTGGAGGTGGGAAGGGCGCAGCCAGAGGGGCCTGCCTGGAGGGCCTGGACTCCCTGGCTCAGCCTGAGACCAGTTGGCAGCTGTGTTGAGGGGATGAGTGTGTGTGTGTGTCTTGTGTGTGTGCATGTGCGATGACCAGCACAGCACAAGGTCTGAACTGGATTAAAGAGCTGCAGCGTGGAGTTAGGCAGCCTTGTAGTAATAATAATTATTATTAAATATAATTATATAATTATCATAGCACTTCCGTTTATCAAAGTATTTTTACATGCCTGGCTTTGCACCAGCTATTGGCTTCTTGTTCACTCTGGAAAGGAGCAGGACTAGATAAGGGGTCCTTACTTTCTTATTTATTTGTTCGTTCGTTCATTCATTCATTCCTTCATTCCTTCAGTACTTATTGTGAGCCAGGCACTGGGGATGTAGCTCTGAGCAGGATGGACAAAGTCCCTTGTCCTCCCGCTCTTCCTCCAGCTTGCACGTCTATGTAAGGAAGGTCAGATGGAGGGCAGGGTGCTAACGCTGAGTTTCAGCAGGGCCCTGTGCTTGCTTTAATCTTCTGCTCTTGCCATCTTGAATTTTTAAATAATTTTCTCCTTGAGCCTGTATTTTGTAAGGGAGGTCAAGTACTGATAGGACAATGGAGCATGTGCGTGAGGAGAGGGATATGTGCAATGTGTGTGTTTTCCATTCCACGTGTTCTCCATTTGCACACATGGGCCCAGAGTTCCAGTAGCCCCGCATGGGAGGTCAGTGAGACTCTAAGTGGGGACAAGGTGACCGTGCTATGAGTGGTACATCTGTGACAGCTGCCAGGAGGCTGCGTTTTCTATTTGAACCAGAACGTTGAACATGGAAAGGTGATGGCATTCTAAGAAACATGAGCGACCTGTCACAGGCTTTCTTACTCATGTGGCTTGCACGTGTTCGCCAGCCACACACGCTGACATGGAAGGAAAGGGAAAGACAGGGCAACCCACAGTCCCTTTGTCTTTCAGTGCTTCCTTACTCATGTTGGTAGAATATACATGTATCAAGAAATAAAATAAAATTTCATGTATTATGAAATAAAGTTAATTTTGTCTAGCATTTCCACTATTTGGTATGTGCTTGTATGTAGACAAAGTACAAATTGTGTAATTTTGTTGATTTCGCATATAAGTTAAATGCTCTTATATTTGCATTTAAAATGGGAATAGCACAAAATAAAGAATGGTAAAATTCATGTTACTAATTTAGAAGTTTAATTTTTTTACATAGAATAATATTAATAGGTAATAATAATTATAATTATAACAATAAAAGACCATAAGTCAAGAGAGAGACTGTGGAAGAGAGGGAAAATTTATATTTTAATACCTCGAATAACACTTTTTTTCAGATTTGTTTCATTTTCATTTTGCACTAGGCCCCTCAAATTATGTAGCCATCCCTGAGGCTGAATTGGTAACTGCAAGGCAGCCCATTCCTCTCTGTTCTTTGATTGCATCCTAGTCCCTGGGTATTTCTACCAGTTGACATAGATAGAAAGAACCGGAATCTGGAGTCGGTGCACTTGAGATGGAGTCCTGTCTCTGGTTATGCTACTGTAGGCATGCTACTTACTTGCTCTGCACCTCACCTCCTCATTTGCAGAATGGGACAGTAGTGCCTACTCTTCAGGGCTGCTGTGAGGACAGTCATCGTCAGCATCCTCGTTAGCAGTGCACGGGCGGTACAGGAGGGTTAGGGAGGAAAAGGTATATGGGAAGTTGGGAAGGCCATGCTTTGGAGACACAGATGCCCACCCACTAATGCAAGTTCATTGCTAGTGTTAGGCCCAGGATGATGTGGGCCCAAGCTTTGGTTGCCCATCTACAAAATGGGCACCTGCCATTGACTCTCGCTTCTGTTCCCGCCACCCTTCCAGGCAATAGCAAGGGACTGGGAGAGCAGCCCACAGCAGCTTGCAGCAGTGGCTTTGGTCCCAAGCCAGCTGACAGAGGGAAACCCTGAGAAAGACTTCTCCCATTTCCCAGTCCAAAATATTTTCAGATAATTATGCTGATGGGTGAAACAGGTGAGACAAGGATATTTCATAAATACTTGATTTATTGGTTCTGGTGGTGATGGTTCCAGTGGGAGAAGTAGGAATGCGTATTACCTCGAAGTACTGAGCATGCAGGCTCAGTTTAACCACCTTATGAACAACCCAAATTCTTTCCTTGTGATCTTATCCTTCGTCTGTTACACAAACTCCTCATAGACTTCTTTGCAGACAAAGGCAGCATGACGGTTAATTTCATGTGTCACCTTGTCCAGCCTGTAGTGCCCAGTCATTTAATCAAACACCAAAGCTAGATGTTGCTGGGAATGTATTTTGTAGATGTGGTTAGCATGTACAGTCAGTCCACTTTAAGTAAAGGCTCTTACCCTTGAAGATGTGTGTGGGCCCCATCCAATCAGTGGAAGACCCTGTGGGCCCAAACTGAGGTTTCCTGGAGAAGATGAAATTCTGCCTCAAGACTGCAGCCTAAATTCCTGCCTGAGTTTCCAGTTTTCTGACCTGCCCTCCAGATTTTGGACTTGTCAGCCCCCACAATTGTGTAGGCCAATTCTTTAAATCAATCTATCTCCCTAGGTATCTAACCATCCACGCACACATTTATATATAATGCACTCACATATTCATGTACTGTATACGTACACACACACATCCATCCTATTGGTTCTGTTTTTTTTGAAGATCCCTGTCTGATACAGGAAGATTTACCATGAAACAATGAAGGCCAAGCTTCCAGTTCTGTCATTTAAATAGTCCCTTCCAAGACCCTGGCAGTATGTTCACAGGTCATATGTTTTTGTAAAACTTACAAAAGTAAGATTTTAACTGTGAGTGGTTATGACTTCTCTCTTTCCACCCCAACTTCCCTATTGCCATAAATTTTTCCTTATGTCAGATGGTGTTGGGGGACTCAGTGCATTTGGGTTTCCAGGTAAAGGGAAGTTAAATTAGGACATTTATTGGGAGGTATTTTGTGGCTTGCAGTTATTCCTGTGCATAGTTAAGTTGTTTCTCTAGTCATCTAGGTGTGGGAGTAGCTTTCAGGATACCCCTACCACCCATTGTGTGGTTCGCCCTATATCAAGACTAAAGGTGTAAGGTTGGAGGTCAGAGCACAATGTGAGTGTGTGCTGTGGCATCTGAAGTATGTTGTGCTGGAGGAGAAACAAGGTTTGAAAAATATGGAGCCAGAAGCTAGTCTGTGGAAAATTCTTCCAATCACCAGACATAAAGTTAGAAGTGGAGAAATCATTTCTTATCACCTACTCAAAATAGAAGTTCTTTCTTGTTGGGAATACACTGTAATTCAACACGTACAATTATAAACATGCCACACTTAAATTTTTATAAGAATCATGCAATATAGAATTTATCAAAAATTCTGTTTGTAGAGCACAAATGTGTAGTAAACAATGAATATGTTTTTATACAAAGATATTTGCTTTATGCATCCTAATATAATGGGCCATGAATAAATTGTGAAGCTGAAAATTTCTTTCTAATCTATGTATAAAAAACCCCACAATTTTGGATTAGCTATGCTAGAGGGAAGACTGGGTTCTCTTTTTGTTCTCCCTGTAGAAAATGATATAAAATCATTGTCTCATGAAAAGGTAGATGGACAAAGACTATGTGACCAACAATATAGAAAAATTATAGATGTATGGCAGGCAGTTGATTAATAAAAATAGTTTTGTAAAAAAATTCTGGATGTTTGCCGATTCCAAAAATTCATAATTTGTGACTTTTTTTTTCTCATTCTAAATATCCAGTTTTGTACCTGATTTGTATTTTAAAAATTATTTTTTCTTGTATAAATTTCAGGCCTTGCAAACCTGAATCTAACCATTTTCCAAGACCTTCCCCCATTGTGGCATTTTCAAAACCACATCTTCCTCTGTTTCTTTCTTTTTAAAATAACAGCTTCATTAACACATAGTTCATAATCCATAAAAGTCGCTCTTTTAAAGTGTTCAAGCTACTGATCTTTAGTATATTCATAGAGTTATCCAACCATCACAAGTATCTAATTTCAGAACATTTTCATCACCCCAAAAAGAAACCCTGTACCTGTTAGCAGTAACTCCCCACTTTACCCTCCCCCCAGCCCTGGCAACCATCAACCTGCTTTCTGTCTCTGCATGTTTTCCTGTTCTGGCCATTTCATACAGGTGGAATTATATGATATGTGGTTCTTTGTGATTAGCTTCTTTCATTTAGCATAATGTTTCCAAATTTCATACTGTAGCATGTATCAGCACTTCATTTAAAAGTAAAAATATATTTTTATTAAAGAAGTTGTGACCTTATGAAACAATCATGCATAATGTGCAGAATTCCCATACATCACCCCTCCACCAACACCTTGCATTGTTGTGGAACATTTGTTACAGACAGATATGTCTATCTTTATGCCAGCACCCTGCTGGGTTTTTTTTTTTTTTTTTTTTTTTTTACCACTGTAGCTAGGTAATAGGACTTAAAGTCTGAAATTGAGAGCCCCACAACTTCATACTTCCTTTTTGAGATATTTCTGGCTATTTGGGGCCCCTTACCCTTTCCAATAAACTTGATTATTGGCTTTTCCATTTCTTTAAAAAAGGCTCTTGAAATTTTTATTGGGGTTGCGTTGAATCTGTAAATCAATTTGGGTAGAATTTGACATCTTAAGAATATTTAGTCTTCCAGTCCATGAACACAGAATGTCCTACCATTTATTTACTTCTTCTTTGATTTTTTAAAGCAGTGCATTGTAGTTTTCTGAATACAGGTCCTTTATGTCCTTTAAGTTTATTCCTAAATATTTGATTCTTTCAGTCACTATTGTAAATGGAATTTTTTTTCCTGACTTTCTCCTCAGACTGCTCATTACTAGTGTATAGAAGCATTACTGATTTTTGCGTATTAGTCTTGTATCCTGCTACTCTGCTGAACTTGTTTATTAGCTCTATTAGCTTTGTTGCAGATTTTTTTGGGACTTTCTAGGTACAGCATCGTATTATTTGCGAATAGCGAAAGTTTTACTTCTTCCTTTCCAATTTGGATACCTTTTATTTATTTTTTCTGCTCTAGCTAGAATCTCTAGCACTATATTGAACTTGGATAGAGTTAGCATCCTTGTCTTGTTCCTGATCTTAACAGGAAAGCTTTCAGTCTTTCACCATTGGGTACAATATTATATGTGGGGTTTTCATATATGCCTTTTATTATGTTGAGAAAGTTTCCTTCAATTACTATCTTTTGGAGTGTTTTTATCAAGAAAAGATGCTCTATTTTGTTGAATGTCTTTTCTGTGTCAATTGAAATGATCATGTGATTTTTCTTCTTCAATTTATTGATGTGATGTATTACACTGATTGGTTTTCTTGTGTTGAAACACCCTTACATGCCTGGGATTAAACCCATTTGAACATGGTAAATACTTCTTTTAAGTTGTTGTTTAATTCAATTAGTGAGTGTTTGGTTGAGGATTTTTACATCTATATCTATTAGGGAAATTGGTCTGTAATATTCTTATTTCATAGTGTCTTTATCTGGCTTTGGTATTAGGGTGATGTTGGCTTCATAGACCGAGTTCAGTAGTGTTCCCTCCTGTTCAGTTTTTTGGAAGAGTTTTAGTAAGTTTTGCTATTAAATCCTCTTTGAATGCTTAGTAGAATTCACCTGTGAAGCCATCTGGTCCAGGGCTTTTCATTTTGGAGAGATTTTTGATGACTGTTTCAGTCTCTACTTGATTGGTTTGTTGAGGTCTTCTATTTCTTTTAGGGTCAGTGTAGGTTGTTCATATGTTCCTAGGAATCTGTCCATTTCATCTACGTTGCCTAGTTTGTTGGCATACAGTTGTTCATAGTAACCTCTTATGATCTCTTTTATTTGATCATAAAAAACTAGAAGTACTAATGTCACCCCTTCTTCTCTGATTTTATTTGTTTGCATCTTCCCTCTTTTTTTTTCTTTGTCAGTCTAGCTAAGGGTTTGTCAATTTTGTCGATCTTCTTGAAGAGCCCACCTTTGGTTTTGTTAATTCTCATATAGTTTTTTTTTTAAATTTCATTTATTTCTGCTCTGATCTTTACTTTGTTTCTCCTGCTTGCTTTGGGGATACTTTGCAGTTCTTCTACTATTTCCTTCAGCTGTGTAGTTAAATCATTGATTTTAGCCCTTTCTTCTTTTTTTAATCTAAGCATTGAGGCCTATAAATTTCCCTCTCAGCACTGCTTTTGCTGCATCCCATAGGTTTTGATATGCTGTGTTCTTGCTTTCATTTGTCTCCAGATATCTACTGATTTGTCTTGCAATTTCTTATTTGAACCAACTACCGATTATTTAAGAGTGTGTTGTTTAATCTCCATATATTTGTGAACTTTCCCTTTTTCTGCCTGTTGTTGATTTCCAGCTTCATTCCATTATGATCATAGAAAGTGCTTTGTATAATTTTGATCTTTTTAAATTTATTGTGATCTTTTTTGTGACCCAACATATGGTCTATCCTGAAGAAAGATCCAGGAGCATCTGAGAAGAATTTATATACTACTATTTTGGGGTACAATGTTCAGTACATGTCTTTAAGCTTAGTTCATTTATCATATTATTCAAGTTCTCTGTTTCTTTATTGATCCTCTGTCCAGATGTTCTATACTATGGTGATAGTGGTATTGAAGTCTCCAACTATTATCTCTTTTCTCTTGTTGATTTCAGAATTCTCTCTTTATCTTTTGCATCTGACATTCTGATTAGCATGTGTCTCTGAGTAGGTCTATTCAGATTTATTCGGATTGGAATATGTTGAGCTTCTTGGACATGAATATCTATGTCCTTCAGTAGAGTTCGGAAATTTTCTACCATTATTTACTCAAATATTATTTCTGCCCTTTTCCCCTTCTCTTCTCCTACAGGGACAACCATGACATGTATGTTTGCATGTCTCTTGCCATCATTTAGTTCCCTGAGAGCCTGTTCAATTTTTTCCATTCTTTTCTTTATCTGTTCTTTGTGTATTTGCTTTGAGTCCCTGTCTTTAAGCTCACTGATCATTTCTTCTGCTTCTTCAGATCTGCTGTTATATGCCTCCAGTGTATTTTTAATTTCATTCATTGTGCCTTTCATTTCTATAAGATCTGCTATTTTTCTGTGTATGCTTTCAAATTCTTCTTTTGCTCACCCAGTGTCTTCCTAATATCCTTAATCTCTTTAGTCATCTCATTGAATTTATTAAGAAGATTTGTTTGAATATCTATAATTAGTTGTCTCAAGTCCTTTATGTCGTTTGGAGGTTTAGTTTGTTCCTTTGACTGGGTCATATTTTCCAGTTTCTTGGTATGGTTTGTAATTTTTGTTGGTGTCTCAGCATCTGATTTATTTCATTAATTTTTTCTGGGCTCAGTTTCTCTCTTAAGGGCTTTCTATTTGATTGGATTTGTGCTACAGCCCCTCTTTGATACTTGGTTCAACTTATTTAGGAACTTTATAATGGTTCATGGGTAGCCAATCTGAATTTTATCAGCTCTTTTTTATCTGTTTCTTGCCCTTTTTTCCTTGCCAGGGGTAGAGTAGAAGCCGAGGGTGCCATTGGTACTATAATCTTTGGAGGGTGAAGCTCCCCCATTTCCCCAGGAACCAATATAGCTTCTCCCACCTTTTCCCCTGTGGGGTGGGGACAGAGCCACGACTGTGTACAATTAGCCAAGCCATGCAAGCCAAGACCGTCTGTAGTTGCTCGGAGAGACTGATGAAGCTCCATGCCCCTTCCTCCCCTGCCTGGGGTAGGGTGGAGCCATAAATGTGAGTAGTAAACTACTGTGGGCCAAAACTCTTGGCAGTTGCCTGGATAGCCTGATGAAGCACTGGCCCCCTTCCTCCCCTGCCAGGGTCAGGGATGGAGCCACACTTGTGCTCAAAAATCTAGTCTGTGTGAGGAGAAAGCAAATGCAGTTGCCCGGAGAGGCTGAGGAGCACAGGTGTGCCCAAGAATCTTGTCCATGTGGACCCAAAGTGACTACAGTTGTCCAGGGAGGCTGGTGCAGGTCCCCCAGTTTCCTCCCTGCTAGAGGTGGGGCTGGAGCTTAGGCTATGGCAGTATTCTGACCTGGGTGGAAAGAAGCCAGTCCTTACTGTTCCTGTGACTGTCAATCAGCCCCACTTCCCCTTATGCCAGCGTTCGAGTTAAAATAGAGGCTACTGGCCTCTTCCTACTTGGATATGTTCAGACTTTAGCTGTACTTGGGATTGGGCTTTAGCCAGCTGAATTTACTAATCAGTAGCCGAAACTGGTGCCTGACCATCTCTTCCTCCCCTTTTTGGGAAATGGAGCTTCCAACTCCAACCAGAGAATAACTCCCAAGATGTCTTGTCCTGCCAGTGGGGGATGGGCACTGGCCTCCATGGTGTGGAGTGCTCTACTTGCGAATCTTCACTTCATATGGGCATATGGGCAGTCTCCTCCTTCCAATCCTTCAAGGATGTTGCAGGATGTTCCTAGATAGCTCTGGCTGATTACTAACTGCCTTGTAGGACAAGCTGACTCTTGGAGCTCTCATTTGTTTTTTTGACAAATAATATTCCATTGTATGAATATACCACATTTTATTTATCCATTCATCAAGATGGACATTTGGGTTGTTACCCCTTTTGGGTATTAGGAATAATGCTGCTATGAACATTTTCATACAAGTTTCTGTGTGGACATATGTTTTCATTTCCCTTGAGCAGATACCTAGGAGTGGAATTGCTTTATGTAATATAAAGTGGTAACTTTGTGTTAAACATTTTGAGGACCTGCCAGGTTGTTTTCCAAAGTGGCTGCACCATTTTACAATCCCACCAGTAATGTAAAAGAGTGTCAATTTCTCCACATCTGTGACAACACTTGTTATTGTTTTTCCTTTTTTATTTTAGCCATCCTGGTTGGTATGTAGATATAGCTTCTTCTACATTTAATTGCTGTTTAATTTATTTACTTAGAGCTATTTTTCATTACAATGGCTTAACACATGGAGTGGCACCATTACATCCTAATTGTGGGGACAAGGACATACACATACAAAAATCATTCAGGATTGTTTCCAAGCAACATAAAAATAAATTTAAAACTCTGTAGTTCACCCTTTTTGAGGTCTCGGCTCTATTTGTTCAAACTCCAGCTATATTCTTGGCTTATTTCATTCCTACAGTTGTTAGTATCCAGAGACTATGCAGACCCCTTTCTTTATATTTCATTGCAGGAAAATATTTTTGAGCAGGGAATATTCTACCTCCTCCCACCCGAAGGTCCAGCCCAGAACCTTTTGTTTTCATTAGTATCCATCTCATGTATCTGTTGTGAGGATTAAATGAGATTATGTATATAAAATGCCTGACTCTACGTAAATATTAGTAGCTAAAATAGGACAGATTGGATGCACTGGCCATGAGGATAGTGGCCTCATTTTAGATCAGTTCCAGATCTTTGATAGCTCGGATTCCATTAACACACAGGGAAACCGGGAGTGTTTACTTCCATAGACTCCCTCCTGGGGCTGGTTTGTTTCATGGGTCAGGGATGAAACTTCACCTGTGAGCTGCGTCCTTGATGTCTCTGACCATTAATACCCCAGAGCAGGAACGCCTACAGCAACAAAATCCTGCTGAGTGCCTGGGGCCCTAGTTACCTACCCTCCAGAAATTTCTTGAGCTACAAGGATTTCTGGACTCTTTTTGGGGAGTCAGCCTGAGCTGACACAGTCTCCCTAAATGGTCCCTCCCAAGAATTGACGGGCCCCAGGGTAAAACATCCTAGGATTTGCTATCCCCTGAGGTTCCCTTTCATCCCGCTTCCCACACCTGGATGTTCCTAGTCTGGTTTACTCTTTCCTACGAGAGAAAAGCCCTTTCTTTCAAACCCTCCAGACGCCTGCGGACCTGTTGGTCAAAGCCTTCTCCCTGCAGTAATAGTTCCTTTTCCCATTTTGCAATACTCCTTTTGAATAAAGTTTCTCCTCACTAAGTCCAGATTTGTTTTTTATTTAACATCATGCTTGAACTTATTGCAGTGAGGACAAAAAAAATTGTTGGTTTGTGTCTGAAAGTGCATGCACATATTCCTGTTTAAAAGGAATCCTTGTTTTAGCAACCGTATGTAATCTACAATCTCCCAAATTAGTTATAAAGGCTTTTAAGCCAGTCATTATTATTATTACTATTATTATTATTATCACATTCCATGGTCAGAACCTTGTGTAGGGTTTACTAAGAGGATTTGATAGATGTAGCTTGTGTAAAAATGACACAGCCTTGTGATCTTGGCCTATGGAAAATCACATGTAAAGAAATAATAGCTAGGTAGAAAACTATAAATGAAAGTGATTCTCATCATTATTCTTTCTCTTGAGAAATGTCAAAGAGGGGAGGACAGTCTTAATGTGTAGTAAAACTTCTTTAAAATCTTTTGTTTCATTTGTAATCTTTCTCTTATTCCAGATGGTGGTTCCTGAAAAAACTCTTTCTCTCTTGCCCTTTCTCTATGCCTCCAAATGTTTTCAGAAGCCCAGTGCAGAATTTCTTCCCTTATCCCAATATTTCCCACCATATCAGTCCTAAGAATCTCTCTCCTTCCTCCTCTCTTGGGTCAGTTCCCTCAGTGTTCTGTCCCTCCTGTTTGCTTTTTCCCTTCCCTTATCCTTCTCATATATGCTGGTCTCCAAAGATGGCCCCCAAGGAACCATGCCTTCCTTTATTCATGCTCTTTTGGGGTCCCTTCTTCTTGGATAAGGGCAAGACCCATGAACTTACTTGTACCCAGTAGAAATGATGCCACATTTCTTCTGAGGTGGGATCTGAAGCGTTGCAGCTACTGCCTTGGTTTCTTGGAATTCTTGTTCTGAGGGAAGCCACCTGTCACATGAGAAGTCCAACTTTCTGGGAACACCATGATGTGAAGAAGCCCAAGCTGGCTGTGTGGGGAGGGAGGTGCTCTGCCAGCTTCCAACTGTTGTAGCCATCCCAGCCCAGACATGAACTTTGAGAGTGAAGACGCCATCTTGAACATCCATCTTGATCGGACCTTCAGTTGACTCCAGCCCCAGCCAACATCTGATGGGAGAAGCCAAGTGAGAGAAACCCAGCCAAGTCCAGTCAATGCACAAGAACGGTGTAAGAAATAGCCATTAAGCTCTGTGGTGATTTGTAATGTGGCCAAGGTCTTAATTTATCACCTTCTTATTGTCCATCACCCTATCACCTCCTGGAAATGAGGTTCATATCTCTTCATCTTTCTCATGAGAATCAGCCCCATGCCCTTGCCACCCTGGAATTTGGCATAAAATTCTCTACCTCCTCAAACATATATAAAATACTGATTCTGGCATTGAAGGACAAATATTACATGACTTCACTGATATGAATTAAGCAAATCGAGTGGATTCAGAGCGCTATTGTCTGGAAGATAGGTTTACAGGAAATAGAAAAGGAAAAGACGGTTGTGAGCCAATGCCCATCTGGACATAATCTATGATAAGGTAAAAGTGTATGTAGTTGGGCATTGAAGGAATATGACAGAAGGGTACTGATACTATTGGGTTGGGTGGTGCAGGTTTGACAGGTGGGTAGATCGGGGAGGGTCATTTGGAAGGTCCATGGAACTGGGAGGGAGGGTTGAGAGAGGGACCAGGTGAACATTGGGGATTGGTGGGTATGTGGTTGAAAGTACAAAGTTGGGAATGCTTTTATGGCAATATGACAAGGCAGGCTTACTGGTTTAGGGTGTTGGATGGGTGGGCATTCGGGACAGAGTGCACCTGGAGCAGCCTTCTAGGGAGTGTGCGAGTGATCATTTTGTTACAATGTGTTGTATCAGTGGGTGGAGACCCACATAATGAGCGGGAAGGAGTTAGACTCCCATCCTGGGAAGAACCAATATGTTCACAAACAGAGGGGCGGGAGTCTCTTGAGAGCATGGGTGGTTCATAATAGGGGAGGACAAACCAGTGTGTCAAGACCTCAGTGTTGTTGCAAGTGACTATGAATCTTGTCACCGAAGGAGTAAAGCTGGGGGTTTGCCACCATGGGCCCTGAGGAGAGGGGGAGGGAGGAATAGAATAGATGGAACAGGAGGTATTTAGTGGGCAATGGAAGTGTTCTACATGATCTTGCAATGATGGACACAGGCCATGTTAAATATCATCAAAATTTGTGAAAGTGTATTGTGTAAAATATTACCATAATGTAAGCCACTGACCATGGTTAGTAGCTATGTTTCACTATTTGTATATTAGTTGTAACAAATGTACCATCTACATATAAAAAGGTATTAATATGGGAAGGGGGAAAAGAGGGAGGATGTTGGGTATATGGGAGTACCCTGTATTCTGTATGTGACTTTACTGTGACCTAAACCTTCTTTGAAAACAAAATGAAAAAAAAGAAGTAAGACACTGGGGAATAAATGGAAGAAAATATCACTCTACATACAGGACAACAGATATTACAGTGATGAAAGGCAAAATGTCAAAAAATTAAAAAATATATATTTTTCATTTTTTTAAATATCCCAATCTTTTAATTTAATTTAATTTTTAGTTTTTTAAAATGTTTATGTATTTTATTTCTTATATTTAAACATATCATTATTATTTCATTTTCCTATTAATTGTATTTGGCTATTTTATTGGCTTCATTTTTGAGGAAGCTTTGGATCACAGAAGGGTTACAGCTGGGGCAGGGGAGGATTATTGGTGTGGGGTGTCAGTGATGGGGTATACATGTGAGGCAGTTCACCTGGGCATACATATAAGGTATATGAATGTGCTCAAATGTTCATGGGGCATTGTCACGGTGGGTGGAGATTCACACAATAACTGAGAGAATTCCCATCCTGGAGAGCTCTGCCATGTTCTCTAATGGAGCAGCAACAGTCCAGCAATGACTGGCAAGGAGGATGGTTCATTGATGGGCCCTTGATATCGACAACGATGCTTATGAGCCTTTGCTTTTGAAATTGAATATTAGCCTAGTGTTGTGGTGTGCCTAAGTTGCTTCCTGAGAGCCTCCTTGTTTCTCAAATGTGGCCTCTCTGTACGCCAAACTCAGCATATAAATGCATTACCTTCCCCCCAGCATGGGACATGACTCCTGGGGATGAGCCTGCCTGGCACCAAGGGATTACTACCAAGCACCAACTAACAATGCAACTGGAAAAAGACCTCAAATAAAAGGGGGAAAAGGTAAAGACAAATGAGTTTATATGGCTAAGAGACTTCAAAGTGAGTTGGGAGGTCATCCCAGAGATAACGCTTATGCACATCTCAGCAGGATCTCATAGACTAACAAAGTGGATACTACCCTGAATGGTGGGACTCCTAAGGGCTCTGAAGATACCCAGGCCCTATAGTCTGGGTGGATAGCTCTGGAGTTTGGTGTCTTGCCAGTGGGCCCTACTTTGGAGTTTGTGCTCCTGAGAGTGACACAGTTGGACTCAGTTATGACTCCCGTACACATGGCTCATTTGTCTTTTCTATTTAAACCTATATTGGTGCTGGAGTTTGTAGGTGTATGTCTAAGAGACTGGAATCTTTGGGCTGTCCATGTGCCAGCTGGGCCCTGAGCCTCAGCAGAGTTGGAACATTTACTCTCTAGGTCATTGGATCCACCCACGAAAACTAAAAGGAGGTGAGGGTGGACAACCACCATACCAAGGAAATGAGAGAGCCTACAACTGCAAGCAAGAGAGTCCCATCCATCGGCTGTATGAGATCGAAGCCCCCTCTCAATTAGAGATAGAGTGGACATCACCATCCCAGAATCCTCAGGATTGGGGAATGAACTACATACTAGAGTGGACTTACTGGTATTCTACTACAGACTTATTGTGATTCTAGCAATGGAAGAAATTACAACATTGATGTGGAGGCAGTGGCCACTGGAGGTTTTGAGGGCAGGGAGAGGGAAAAACAGGTGTAATACGGGGGCTTTTTCAGAACTTGGAAATCATCCTGAATGACATTGCAATGACAGATATAGGCCATTATATATCTTCCCTTAACCTGCAGAATTGTGTGGGTGAGAGTGTAAACTACAATGTGAACTACTGTCCATGCTCAGTGGCAATGCTGCAGGATGCGTTTATCAATTGCAATGAATTTGCCACACTAATGAAGGATGTTGTTTATGTGGGGGTGTGTGGGAGGTGTGGGGAGCGGGGCATATGGGAATCCGTATATTTTTTGTGTAACATTTATGTAATCTAAGTATCTTTTAAAAAATAATAAAAATATATTAAAAAAAAAATACTGGTTCCTTTCTTCAGTAGGTTTGCAACCTGATTGTAGGAGCAAACCTTAACTTAAGAAAACGGTTCAGAATTCTTTCCAAGCACCATGTCAACAAAATAAAAATTCTGTACAAAGCAAGTGTGGGGAAGATACTTGCTGAAGATGAGGAATGCAGTACCTCCGGAAGGACCCTGAATTGCAGAGGGGATAATGGGCATGAATAGGTGGAAGGAGCTGCCAGGGCATTTCAGAGTGGGAACCACACATGGCCTATTATTATGTTTACATTTCTTCATCTGAGGAATAGACCATGGCCACGCCCACTTCCAAGAAACTGGGCCATAGGAAGTTCTCTGCGCCCAGGTTCCCGCTTTATGCCATGTGACCCTATTTCCCTGGCTACTACTGATTGGACCAGGCCTTCAAGCCCTAGCCAAAGGCCCACATCTCTGATGAGGGTTCAGCCTGGGCTCCTGGCCCCCAGGGGTCCACTGATGGCTTTTCACAAGTTGTGAAACCCCTCAAATAATGTGCAAATTTTCATATTTCCCCTCATGTATTTTTCTTTCAAGAGTATTTGTAAGTTTTATCAGATTCATGAAGGTGGTGAGACTTGACCCCAAAAGATAAAACTGGGATTTAAGGAAATAGAATGAGATATATAACATGCATATCATGTACTTTTATGAAAATGCACACATAACCACGGTATTCATTGTGCAAGAACACAAAGCAGAGATGCACATGAAGCACATTAGAGTGGTGGTGGTGGTGGGAAAGTAAATGGGAGTGTGGTTTGGAGATAAAAGGATAATAGCAAACCAGTTCGTAGGCCAAGCAGTGGCCTTTCAAGTGACCTGGCTCAAGAACTTTGCCAATTGGGCACTTCTATTGGAAGTTGGAAGTTGGAAGATGCCTAGCTGACAAATTGAATCATTTCTTCAGGGAAGTTTTCAGTTTGGGACCTGGAGAGTGACCAAAATGGAGGCAGTTGTGAGACTTGCACCGAGCTCGAAGAGCCCCTGGGGAGGGAGAAGCAGATGTTGCTTCAGTGGAGGTGACAGCTGAATGGGTTGCCAGAGTTGTTCTTGGGTTAATGCAGTGACTTGAGCTAATGCAGAGGAGATGCTTTTCTCATCATGTCTCCATCAATGCAGTCTTGCTGTAGCACTGGGAATGCCCAGAGAGGCTCCTAGGTTACTTCAAGGCAAACAGCAATGTGAGTGATGCTCAAGTGGTGAGAAGACATTGAGCCTGTGAGTAGGAAATGCCTAGGGTGTGGACTTGGCCTGTTTCTGTGTCCTTGGACCTGGCTTCTTCTTCAGATTGGCAAACCATAGGGCCTGTGCCTTCATCATGCCTGTCAAGCTAATGCTGCTGGTTAAAATTCAACAGCCCAAGTGACTGCAGAAATAATAGCCCTTTTCCAGGCTCCCTCAAACAGCGCATCAGCTCACTGTTGGCAGGAGGTCTGGAGAGCTCATCCAACTTAGGGGCAATGCTTTAAAATGGGTTCCGGGATCAAAACAAAAGTTAAACCATTATGGGAATGGTATTTCTCTGTGGAGGGGCTGAGGTGCACAGCTGGAGCTCAGGACTGCATTTCTCTGTTTTTGAAAGGGAGGAGACATTTTTGCCCACATAAATTATACATCAGGTTAATGACAAAGTACTTGTTTCGAAGTGCAGTGGAACGCCATGGTTCTTGCCTGCGGCGGCCCCCTGAGGTACAAGCTGCCATTTAAGCATTCTTAATTAGTGGTGTGCTGTGATGCAGTTTGCTAGGAGCTATTTCCAGTAACCCCGGGTGAGTCTGTGTTTCATAACACTCTTGATTCTCTCATATTTCTACTAATCAATTTTTTTAAGGTTGAGGTTTTATCTTCTAGAATGTTCTTTCTCAAGAGCAAACATGATCATAATATCATGTTACAATAGTCAGACAATATGGTCCCATCAGGGTGTGGAAGGACGTCATGGTGTGGTAAGACCTCCCATTCAAGGAGAAAGGATTCAGTGGGTAACTCATGGACTTTGGGGTTCAGTTTGACTGGATTTTGGTCCATGTTTTGTTTTCTAGCAGTGTGATCTTGGATTAGGTTTAAAAGCATATTGCACAGCCCCTGATACATGTTGGTTGTTATTTGCAAAGCACTCAGTACAGGGTCTGTACTTCCTTCTATTGCTCCTCTGACAGTTGACTCTCTAGCCTTGGCCTAATCTGGGGAGTCGCTGAATCTTGGGGCTGGAATGAAGCCTAAACCCTCTCCCTGAGGTGTGGATTCTTACATTCTTGGCATCCTTGCCAGGTGATTTTACAGACTCTCTTGAGTACCTAAGATGATGAGAAATACACTTTTCCTTAAGACAACCTACTCCATCCTTGGGTAGCTCTGAAAATGAAATTCAGCTCCATCATGAAATCTGTCTTCTTGCTTCTCCTGATAAAGAATCAACATTTATTGAGCCATGCATGCCCATCATGTCGGGGGTACCAGCAAAGGATACAAAGGAGTTTAGCCTATGCTCCCTGGCCTAAGGGGGCAGTCAGGAATTGCACTCATGGAAAGATGCAGATGTCAGTGCAGAGGTTTATTAAGAAAATGATTTTTTTTCTAATTTATTATTATTTTAAAAATTCACTTTAGGATTATGACTGTGGTATGTCTTAGTGTGGGGTCTCTAGGAAACAGGCCTGAGGCCAAGCTTACATGCTAAAGCAGGGGTTGGCCTGTTTTTGTATGGTCTATGAGCTAAGAAACCCACTCCCTCAGTGACTGAAACAACGCATTGACTTATGGCCCAAATCGAGCATGTTGCCTGTCTTGTATGACCCATGAACTAGGAATGGTTTTCACATTTTTAAATGGGTAAAAAAATCAGAAGAATAATATCTTATGACGCATGAGTATTATGTGAAATTCAAATGTCAATATACATAGTTACGGTTCTACTGGAATACAGTCATGCTCATTCATTTACAAATTGTGTTGATGGCTGCATCTGTGCTGCTATGGCAGAACTGAGTAGCTGTGACAAAGACCATATGGCCTGCCAAAGCCTGAACTATTTACTGTCTTGCCATTTGCAGAAGAAGCTTGCTGATCCCTGTACTAAAGCTTTACTGGGGGTAGGGGGAGTGGCAAAATCCTGAGGACCAAACAGGAGAAGAAGCAGAGTGAGAAAGGGAGGAAGCAAGGAAAGTAACTCCAATGTCGGCATGTTTCAGAGTGGGCCAGAGCTTTATAGGAAATAGCCTTGTGTGACATCGTTCAACCAGAGGCGTGGAACCCCCACGTCTGAGAACCGTCCAAAGTGAGGAGGAGGGGCGGGCAGTTTCCAGCTGGCTCCTGCCTGTCTCCTAGCTTTCTGGTTCACACCCCTGCACTTCTGGGTTGTATTTCCCGGCCCCTCCTGGGAGCTGCTGGGGAGGACAGAGCTTCTGTGTGTCCAGTCTGGCCAGTGTGCAGGCTGAGCAGACTTTGTCAGTAGATGTCTCACATGGGGCTTCTTAACGGGTGGAAGCAAAGGTGGTGGTGGCAGTAGCCAGGATGTACAGATAGCAGAATGGTGTGCATCCTTCCTAGGACCTCTCTGGGAAGCAAGGAGTGAGGGGGTGGAGAGAAGAGGAGGGAAGTTCTGGGACCGCACATAAACATGGTGACCCCAACGGCTGTAATCGGTTCTAGCACTCACCCTCTTGCCAATGGCAAGAAAAGAACCTCGTGATGCTCAATAAAATTATAACAATGTGAAATGTGGACCCAGGGTGATGCCATTTGGGGGTGTTCTGCAGATCTTAGTGAGTCTTGGTTTAGGATGTGAGCAATCCTTCTTAACTTGACTTTGCTAGCATCCCATGCCCCAGTGGTGTCAGAATCAAAACTCAAGGTGTTTTTTTTTTTTTAATTTTAACCTAATGGAGCTTGTTTTTAAAAACCCTTCAATTCAAGTTGTAGACAGACGAAGGGCTAGCTGGGAAAAAGGGATTGTTTTCTTGGGGGACAATATCTGTACATAGAGAAGCTGCAAGAGGAGAGTTGACTTTTTCAAGGGACCACTGGGTGATGCTGAAGTGGCCTGCAGTGAGGGGAACTACATAGCAGTGAATTCCTACTGTTGTTTTTAGATCACATCCTCTTTGTAGGCCTCAGTTTCCCCTCTGTCAAATGTGGGGTTGAACAGAGTAGTCTCTATGTTTATTTCCAGCTCTAACAATCTGCTCCCTGAATGCCCAGGCCAAAGACAGGACCCAAGCTGGTTTGGAGCTTTGTACCCCAGAAAAACATGTTCTTAAACTTAATCCATTCCTGTGGGTGTGAACCCATTGTAAATAGGACCTTTTATGAGGTTACTTCAGTTAAGAAGATGTGGCCCACCTCAATTAGGATGGGTCTTAATCCTTTTACTGAAATCCCTTATTAGCAGAATGAAATTCAGACAGAGAGAATATATATGTATGGTATCATTGTATATACATACAATGATATGGGAAGCAAGAGCTGAAGGTCAATGGAACCCAGAAGAGAAGGGAGAGGCCAGGAGAGGCCGTCATGTGCATTGCCATGTGACAGAGGAGCCCAGGACCAAGATCACCCACAGCCAGCCCCAGAATGCCAGTCTTCTGGAAGAAAGCAGCACCTTGATGACATCATGATTTGGACTTTTCCTATCCTCAAAACCATGAGCCAATAAATTCCCATTGTTTAATTCAAGCTGTTGCCTGGTATTTACTTTGGCAGCCAGAAAACTAAAACATTGACCTAGCATTAACTTCTTGGCAATGGGCAATATTGATGATGGGACAAATAAATGAAGAAGCATTTTCAGTGCAACTTGAATCACTTGGATGATTGTTGCTATTTTCTGAATTTAACAAGGAAGCCTAGGGAACTATGTGTTAGCAGCTGCATATCTTCAGTGGCAAGGTTTTTGTAAAACAAAACAAAACAAAACAAAACAAAACAAAACAAAAAGTTTCATTAAAAGGATAAAATGCCAAAAAGCTGATGCATTTCGTTAGTTGATACATAATTCCAGAAACTATCTGAAACCACCAAGAAACTGTGTAAATGGATTAAGACTACGTAGATGGCTTATAGTATTTGTGGTCACTGCTGCCAGGACTTGTAAAATAAAATTTGGCAAGGAAAGCTGAAAGAGTAAGTGAGCAAGCAACATAGAGAAGGAAAACAAAGGATAGTGAAAATGCTTTGGACAAGAAGGCAGCAGTGAACAGTATCCTGTGATAGGAGGAGGAGAAGCCAAAGTCCATTTTATGTCCTTAAAAGGTGGAGGTGGGAGTGGGGCCAAGTGGCAGTGAATTAACCCCAGTGATGAGAAGACACTTGTCCATTCCCCTCTGCAGTGGAAGAGAATGGTGTGTTTCCTCTGTGAGACTGCCATCAACCCAAGGGGAACGAATGCATCTTCTCATTTGTACAGTCTTGGTACCTAGCACAGGGTCGAGCCCAAAACACGATGGGGGTAGTTTGCAGACTCCATCTAGCTGATAACAGTACCTGATGTAAATGTAGGCCGAGTTCTAGACTTGGTGCTTTCTACCAGTAACCTCACTTCACCCTCACAACAGTCTGGGGAGGTAGGGAATTCTGTTTCCACTTTACCTGGAGGGAGCTGAGGGTCAGAGGGTGATGCTACACGCCTAGGTTACAGCCAGAAAGTGCTCAAGGTGGGCTTTGAAACGGGGTCAGCCTGACTCTAAGCCTTTGCTGAGGGAAGCCCCTGGGAGGAGTGGAGAGCTCTTCTTTTGCAGTTAATGAAGGGCTAGGGTTTATTTGCTGGGACTTTTTATCAGGTCCAGGAACTTAATCCTAAGCACTCTCTTGTGCTTTTTCTGAAAACCTATTACCTGGGGCAGTTTAGGAATGAACTGAAGTGGAAATGACACCAATTTCTGACAGAGTGGAAGGACAATGCAATGGAGAGACAGAACTGAAAGAGTCACATAAGTGATTCTGTGCTCCCTCACTTTTTATTAAAAAACAAGTTGTGTAAAAGTATTCCAAAGGATTCCTATAAATCATATAAAGTATATATATGCAGGTGTACAAAACATTTTTATGAAATGCACCAAAAACAAGCCCTTGGGTTCTAGAAATAACCCAAGTGACAAATGGTCTGTCTCTATATATTGTAAGCAAGGATGACAAATTATTTGGACAAGTTTGCTAACAGATGTGATCTGTTTAGCTAAACAGATATTAATTTTCCAGCTCTTTGACCCGCTGATAAATTATATCTTGTTGGAGATACATCATGACAAGTTACAGTAAAAGCTGATCTTGCGTGTGATTGTCAAGACACAACTCAAATGAGATGAAGACTCTCCTGCCACATACGTTGTCTTTTGGTTTAAAAAAGTATCCGCAATTCTTTTGATATTGTAGGTTATCTTTTTCCACTTCATTCTATAAAACATGGTAATAAAGGCATTTTATTGTACTTAAAAGTAATATATTAATCCATATGAGTTACTCATTATTTTGAGCCTTTTTTTAAATTTCTGGGGCAGGGCTTAGAATTTGTGTCCCGCCTTTTGGAATGGTGTCTTTCTTTAGCCCTTCTCCTGCAGAATCTTTTTTTTTTTTTTTAAGATTTATTTATTTATTTATTTACACCCCCTTGCTGCTTGTGTTTGCTGTGTCCACTCGCTGCGTGTTCTTTCCGTGTCTGCTTATCTCCCCCTTGCTGTGAGGTCCTGCTGCATCAGCCCACCGCGCCGCGCGGGCCGGCCTGCCCTCACAAGGAGGCCCCTGGAAGGGAACCTGGGGCCTCCCATATGGTAAACGGGAGCTCTATCGATTGAGCCACACCCGCTTC